>CAUYON010017238.1:0-13891 GCA_963573935.1 Arctocebus calabarensis
CTACCCAGGGCGATAGCTTAAGGCTCTGTCTCAAAAAAAAAAAAAATAGTAGAAATGGGCACCATTTATTCTTTTTTTCAGAGGGGTGTTCTGTTTTCCTATAGAATTTAAAGTCTCATAGACAGGTTCCTCTTAGTTCTAAAAATCTACTCTCTTTTATGTTACCTGATCTCCGTGACTTTTGGGGATACCAGAAATCTCTTTGTACTATGGGAACACTTGACCTTTGAGTATGTGATAGCTGGTGAGTTACTGGCAAGAGCTATAGTTTTAGAGGTTGCTGACAACAGTAATTTATAGTGAATGGTTATAACTGCAGGGGGGGTTACTTATTTATTTGCACATTTAGATAAGTAAGGCATATTATAAATGTTTTGAGAAATGTCTCTGTAGCAAGGTATATTGTAAAGATATTAGTTAGCCTAGTCCCTGGTATTTCCCAGGATTCAGTGTAAAAATGAATTTCTTGAGTTTTGAAGATGTAAATGTTCTGATTTCCAACTGTACCTGTTCTTCACATATTTAAATTATTAGGCCTCTAAAGATTACTGATGCTTTATTATCCTGTTCCTTAATGGGTACTGCCTTGAGCTCAATTGTCCAGTTAAAAAACAGACTAAATTAAAAACTACCTATCTAACTATAATTAGTGTTCTTATAAAAGCCCATAGTAAATTCTTATGATTTGGGATTGCCTTAACATATATTATTACTCTTCCGCTAACACATACATGGGAATTTCTTTAAAAAGCTTAAATTCTCTTTTGCTGTGCTTTGAGATATAAGTTTTCTATACCATTTTCTATAAAACTCAGTAAGAGCTTTGGTCATAAGGGATGGATAAATTTAAGCCATTTTTATTTAAATAGTATGATTTGAATCCAAATGTCCTTTTAAACTGCTAAGTTTTACCAGTCTCATGGCTAAAATTTTAAAATCAAAACTATAAAGTCTTTATTTATGTTTGTGCATATTATTTGTGGATGTGAACATGTTGATATATTATATATATGATGTCATTGACTTATAAATAAATGAGCACACGTAAATTAAATGACCAATCAAATACTTTTTAAGTTTACATGACTTTAGGAATCTATGGCAAATAAAGATAGTTTTTAAATTGTTGGTAAAATAAAATAGAAACTTTTTCAGAACTTAATTTAGACATTTTTGCTGGGGCCTATTGGTCACACAGGTTTATACTGTCTCTGATAGATGTCTTAAGGTTAAAAAGTTTGTTAAGTTTGTTTTTGATCTCATATCCTTGGATTTGATCCTTTAGATTCTGAGGTCTAGATAAGTGACGTGTTAGGCCTGAAGACAGTGCCTGGGTTCCATTCTCTGTGATATAAGAGAAACATTTTTGTGTACAGAACTTATAACAAAAGTTGTAAAAAAAACTTAAAAATGGAATAATTTTTTCCTTTTAAATAGAGAGAAATTTGTGTGGTGAATATGATAAGAAAAAAGAAGAGATAAGTTTTTGTCCTAAAATGCCAATATAAAAAAGAGAATATAAAAGAAAACTAAAAGTTTAAACAAATTATTAAGGTTTGTTGAAAATTAATTTTGTAAAAACAGTTTTGTATTTATCAAGTTAGCCAAAATTAGAAGGGGATTATTTAATATTTCTAAAAATTAAGCATATATATATATATATATATATACACATATATACATATATCACACTGATACTGGGCTGGTGTCTGAGCCCTTATGTCAGTATAATAGGTTTTTCTTGGGAAGTTCATCTACTTTTTAATTAAAATTATGAAATATTTTTAAAGGTTTATAGAAATCTTATCTTGTGTGTTTAAAAACTGAGATTAGATAGATTTGCTTATAAGGTTTAATTTAAAATTAGCTTTACATTAATAATATAAAGATACAAAGGAAAAAATGGTTTTGTCTTTTGAACAAGATTTTTGTAAAATTTAATAAATAACAAAAGTTTTGTTTGACTTTTGAGTAAAAAAGAAAAAAAGGAAAAGACAGATTCTGTTAGTGTCATGCTCTCTTTATTAGCTTTTTCAATTGTTCAGAAAACTGAGTCTCCTCTCTATCGGAGAGTAAAGGTTTTTATGTTTAAAATATTTAAATTATCGGGTGTACTGTTGGCATCTGCAGGTGAAGCCCAGCAGAGGACGGTGAGGTACAGAGAATTTTACGTGAAAGATTCTGTCACCAGAGTCCACATAATAATCTATATGGAGTACGAGTACAATATAAACACTTAATTGAGCTGCTAAAAAGAACTGCTGCCAATGGAGAAAGTAACTCTGTACTCATTTTTGGACCCGACGATCAGGAAAGACTATGTTAATAAATCATGCTTTGAAAGAACTCATGGAAATAGAAGATGTGAGTGAAAACAAACTACATGTTCACCTAAATGGTCTGCTGCAGATCAATGATAAAATTGCCCTAAAGGAAATCACAAGGGAGTTAAATCTGGAAAATGTAGTTGGAGATAAAGTTTTTGGAAGCTTTGCTGAAAACCTTTCATTTCTTCTGGAAGCCTTAAAAAAAGGTGATCTGACGATTAGTTGCCCAGTGATCTTCGTATTAGATGAGTTTGATCTATTTGCTCATCATAAAAACCAAACACTTCTCTATAATCTTTTTGACATTTCTCAGTCTGCACAAACCCTAGTAGCAATTGTTGGACTTACATGTAGATTGCAGCAGACTATCACAGGAACAAAATGTACTGCCTCCTTGCTTTAAAAAAAATACAAAGGCCATCTTCTTTTGGGTGGAAATCGTAGTGGCAACTGTTATTGACCCAAGGAAGTGAATAGCTCAGGACATTTTGGAACTCTTAGAAAAAAAGAGTGAAGTTACGATTTTCTCACCGGCAGATCCACTTAATGAATTCATTTGGTTTTCCACAGTATGTTAAAATATTTAAAGAACAATTATCTCTACCTGCAGAATTTCCAGAAAAACTTTTTGCTGAGAAATAGAATGAGAATGTTCAGTGTCTTTCAGAAGATAGAAGCGTACGAGAAGTACTACAGAAGCATTTCAATGTCAGCAAAAGCCTGTGGTCACTACACATGCTGTTGATGTCTGCTTTGAATCGAGTGACAGCATCACACCCATTTCTGAGTGCTACAGATCTAATGGAGGCAAACCAGCTCTGTAGCACAGACTCTAAAGCAAATATTGTACATGGTCTCTCAGTCTTGGAAATCTGTCTTATTATAGCAATGAAACATTTAAATGACATCCATGAAGAGGAGCCATTTAATTTTCAAATGGTCTATAATGAGTTTCAGAAGTTTGTCCAATGGAAAGCCCATTCTGTTTACAATTTTGAGAAACCTGTTGTCATGAAGGCTTTTGAACATTCACAACAATCAGAGTTAATAAAGCCTATGGAAAGAACTTCAGGAAATTCACAGAGAGAATACCAGCAGATGAAAGTACTTTTGGATAATACCCAAATTTTGAATGCTCTGCAGAAATACCCCAACTGTCCTACAGATGTTAGGCAGTGGGCAACATCCTCAAAAAGCTGGTTCTGAGTATAACCAGTGACTTCAATTTTGGCATTTCAGGCATACTTCTAGAGAACAAAAAACTATTATCCCTTAACTCGATGTATTATTACATTTTCTAATATTTATAAACATTTTTGTATTTATGGGAGATTCACATGTGTACTATCTTGGCAGTGTCTTGCCTTTGAGTCTACCAGTTACACAATTTATAAATTCATATATTGATTTTGGTTATGTTATGAGTAGCAGTTCAAAACAATAAAATGTGATTGTTTTAGGGCTTGAAAAAAAAATAATAAAATATCTAAATTATCATGTTGGTTTAAATAAATGACTAGTATTTTATAGCTACCAATGGTTCTTTCTTGATCAAGTGTTTTAAACCTTTAAAGTTTGATATACTGCCCAAAATCATATTTCAGATTCTGAAATTCTCTTTTCAGAAACCCCTGAAAATCCAAGAGACACATACTACATATTAGGCTTATTTTGTAAGTTACAATTATGTAAGAAATATTGTCAAATAAGAGATGATGTTTAACTTACTTTGAGCTATATCTATATGGATCTGTTATTAATATGTATTCTAAAATTATGCATTTCAAAAAATTCTAACAGACTGTGGTATATATTATTAGTTATAATAATGATTTTTATTGTAAACTGTTACATGGCATAGAAATATACAAATGTTTTGTCAATTCCATGTTTAATCATGTGTATTATAATTCTTTTGTCATCCACAATTATTGTTTTACTTTGATTCTTCTCAAAAAGCAGTTTACAATTGGCTATACTTGAAATTTGCTTTTTATTTTTTCCTTTTTCCTTCCAGAAAATTCAGGAAGACGGACTCTAAGAAGGACTCTGAAATACAGTTTCCTGATAGCTTTGGAGATCATATCATTGAACTAAGCAAAGCCTTTCAGAACTTTAATAAACCGATGCCTTCACAAAGATTGCTATCCTACCATCAAAGAGAGCAAAAATTAATTGCATGGGACTAAGCTGATAAGAGGACTAGAATGAATTTATGACATTTTGTTAAAAACATTGCTGATTCTTTTTATATTATGTTTTATTTGCCAGAGTCAAGAAGAAAACTTTTTTCTTTTGAGCTTTATGTAGATTATAATAATTGAGGAAAATATACCTTTGTGAGCAAAATTAAAACATTTGCCTTGGGCAGCACCTGTGGCTCAAAGGAGTAGGGCGCTGGCCCCATATGCTAAACCCAGCTCAGGCCAAAAACTGCAAAAAAAAAAAAAATTTACCTTTTTCTCCACCTGATTTCTCCAGAATTTAAAAACTTTTCCTAAGGATTTTTTATTATCACAATCTAGTTATTTGCATAAATTCAATAAGAATATGTTTTCTGTAATACAGCGCAACTAAAGACACTTTTTTTCTTAACCAAGTCTTTGACTATGTATTTTCATATATAGCCAGACTGCTTTGAGAAGTTAAGGTTGACTTTATATAGAGCTGATAAAAAACCCACAGAAAGAGTAGTCTGGTGCCTCGTCTACATGGTTCCCTTTCAAGGTTTCTGTCTTTGTAGTAAGTAAAAAATGTCACTTTCACCTTGAGGGCTCAGAAACCTCAAGGTGTTTTGGGGACCTTGAAAAGAGAGATTTGCCCAATTTGTACAGGTATTACAGGAGCAGATTAATGGTAAATCCTTGGCTTGGCTTCCTAGCCTCAGGCTTTTCAAAATCTAATCCAAAATCCATTATGAAAGTTCTAACAAAGCCAACTTAAAAGAGCCTATATGGCCAACATTCTTGCCATAACTGATGCAAATAATCAGACAAAATATGATGCCAAACCTTATTTTACAAGTAAATGGTCCTTCAAAGATTTATCTTTGGTAAAAAAAAAAAAAAAAAAAAAAAATAGGAACTGGAGAGGAAAAAAATAGGAACTGGAGAGGAAAAAAAAGAAAAGCCTTTTAAAATATATATATAATGTACCTATTATTAGATTCTAGCTCTCTCCATTGTTTTTGAGATTTTTATCTTGACTTTGTTTATAATAGAAAGACCACATTTTAATTTTCTTTAAAATGTTCTTAATTGGCTCCCCTATATTGTTTTTTTATTCTGGCATACAAATTTTCTTTTTGTTTATAATTCTTATATAATATCTTTAATGTGTATCTCTCCTGGTTTTATTTCTGAAAAAAACATGATTCATAGTCCTCCAAAGCCTACAGCTATTTCAACAAGTGATGACGGCTATGGATCAATGACTTTGATAGGGCTAACTGGAAATGAGCCTTCCCAGTGACAAGGGATGTATTGACACCCAGATTTTGATTATCATTGCTTTCAAAAAGGAAGATTCCTGATCAAAAAGGATAAATGAAAAAACTAAACAACTTTTATCTGAAGGATGTAAGTTTATTTGTTTGTTTGTTTGTTTATCTAAGGAGTAAAGTACAATTTTGTTACATAGATTTTCATTGCAGAGTTATAGATTCTGAACTTTTAGGGTAACCATCATCTGAAAAATGTCCATTGTCCCCATTAAGTAAGTTTTTATCCCTCAATACTCTTCTACCTTGCCACACTCCTGATTCTCCAATCTTTATTATTTCAAACTCTATGTCCATATCTGCCCATTATTTAGCTTCCACTTTTAAGTGAGAACATGTGTTATAAGACATTCTGTTTTTGAGTTGTTTCACTTAAGGTAATGCCCTCCAATTGCTATAAAAGACTTTATTTTATTTTTACACACACACTCCCACATATTTTCTTTATTTACTTATGAATGCTTAAGTTGTTTCCAAATCTTTGCTATGGTGAATAGTACTGTAATAGTCATATAGGTGTAGGGTAGGAATCTTTTTAATATAGTGATTTCTTTCCTTTACATTGATACCAAGTAGCAGGATTGCTAGATCATACTGTGTATACATGTTATATTTTATCTGTATCCTTGACATCTTTTATTGTTTGACTTTATAATAATATTTATTCGGATGGGCATAAGGTGATATTTTGTTGTGGTTTTAATTTAATTTCTATGATGATTAGTGAAGTTGAACATTTTTTTAATGCTTTTTGGCCACTGTATGAAATAGACTTTTGAACACAGTCTATTCATGTCCTTTTCAAATTTTTTAATAGGGTTACTTCTTTCTTGTTGTTGTTGAGATGTTTGAGTTCCTTCTAAATTCTTATGTCAATCCCTCATCTGACATATAGTTCTCAAGTAATTTCTCCCATTCTGTGTTGTCTGTTGATTCTATTAATTATAGCTTTTGCAATACAAATCTTTTTAGTTTAATTAAGTCTTATTTGCCTATTTTCTTTGCTTTGACAAATATCCAACAAATATCCAAAAGAGTTTTCTCTCAATTTTCTTCAATATTTTTATAGTTTCAGGTCATACATTTAAGTTTTTAATACATCTCAAATTGGTTTTTATATGTGGTGAGAGATAGATTTCAGTTTTATTCTTTTGCATATGATGATCCAATTTTCCCAGTAAGATATATTGAAAAAGGTATCCTTTCCCTTTTTTTGTAAACTGTGTCACAAATTAGTTGGCTGTAGATGTGTAGTTTTATTTCTGGGTAATCTATTCCATTCCATTGATTTGTATGTCTACGTTTAAGCTAGAATCATGCTGATTTGGCTACCTTAGCCCTGTATTATATAAACTGAGGTCAGGTAATGTGATGCATGCAGATGTGTTCTTTTTTTTATTACAATTGCCTTTATTTGGTGTCTTTTTAAAATTGTATATGAATTTTTGGATCTTTAAAAAACATCTTAAAGATGTTGATATTTTTATAGGGATTTCATTGAACTTGTAGATTGCTTTGGACAAAATGGTCATTTTAACAAAAATAATGCATTTGATCCATGAGTATGGGATGTTTGTGTCATCTACAATTTCTTTCATTAGTGCTTTGAAATTTTTCTTGTAGGAATCTTTCACTACATTGGTTAAATAAATTCCTTGGTTGTTTATTATCTTTTTCTTTAGCTGTTATAAATGGATTGCTTTCTTGATTTGGTTCTCAGGTTGATAGTTATTTGTAAAGAAAGACTGCTGACTGTTGTATGTTGATTTGTATCTTGAAACTTTGCTGAATTCATTTATCAAACCCAAGAGTTTTTGAGGAGTCTTTAGAGTTTTCTGAGTATAGGATCTTATCATGAGTAAACAGAGATAATTTAACTACTTTTCCAATTTTGGTGGCTTTTATATCTTTCTCTTACCTGATTGCTCTCACTAGAACTTCCAGTACTATGTTGAATAAGAGTGGTGAAAGTGGGCATCTTTGCCTTATTCCCTTTCTTAGTGGGATTGCTTGCAATATTTCCCTGTTTAGTATGATGTTGGCTGTGAGTGTGTTATAAATGGCTTTTATTATTTTGAAGTATGAATTTTCTTTTTATGTCTAGTTTGTTGAGGTTTTTATCATAAAGGAATGCTGAATTTTATTAAATGTTTTGTCTTCGTTTACTGAGATTTTTTTAACATGATGAATCACATTTGTAGATTTGTGTATGCTGAGCCCATCTTTGCATTTATGAAATAAAATCCACTTACTCTTTTTGATGTTGTGTTTGGATTTGGTTTACTAGTGTTTTGTTAACTTATTTACATCTATGTTTATCAGACATATTGATCCATTAGTTTTTTTTTTTTCTTTCTTTCTTTCTTTTCTTTTTATTTTTTAGTGTCTTCTTTTGGCTTTGGTATCAGGGTGATACTGGCTTTGTAGAATGAATTGGGAAAAATTCTCTTCTTGATTTTTGGAATAGTTTGGTACCAGTTCTTCTTTGTAGGTTTGGTAGAATTTTGTTTTCAATTCATGTGGTCCTGGGATTGTTTTCTTGATTGGGGGAATATAGTTACTGATTCAATCTCATTGCTTATTATTAATCTGTTTAGGATTTTTATTTTCTCCTGATTATCTCAACCTCTTAGAAGGTGTATGTTTCCAGGAATTTATCTCTTCCTTTTAGCTTTTCTAATTGATGGGTATATAGTTGCTTAAAGTCTCTGATGATGATTTGTATTTCTGTGGTATCCATTGCAATGTCACTTTTTTCACTTCTGATTATGTTTAACAGATCTTCTCTCTCCTCCTCTTGGTTAAGCTAGAGCTCACCTATCAATTTTGTTTATCTTTTCAAAAGACCAAATTTTCTTTTCATTGATGTTTTACATTGGGTTTTTTGGTTAAAATTCACTTAGTTCTTCAATTTTTATATTTTTCTGTTAGCTTTGGATTTCGTTTGTTCTTGTTTTTCTTAGCTCCTTGAGGAAAAACATTGGATTTGTTCATTGGTGATCTAATTCTTTTTCTGTGAAGTGGGCATTTAGCATTATAAACTTGTCTCTGACCATTGCTTTTTCTGAAGCAAAGAGGTTTTAGTATGTTGTGTCATATTTTCATTCTTTTCAAAAAACATTTTAGTTTTCATCTAATTTTGCCATTGATTCATAGATTAGGAACATCTTGTTTTATTTCCATGTATTTGTATAGTTTTAAGAGATTCTCTTGGTATTGCTTTCTAGTAAGATTCTGCTATAGTCTGAGAAGATATTTGATATGATTTTAAATTTTCAAGATTTAATAAGACTTGTTTATTACCTAAGATATAGTCTGTTTTGGAGGATGTTTCATATGCTGATGAGACAAATATATATTCTTTGCTTTGGGGACAGAACATTCTGTATGTGTGAGGTCTAATTAGTCTAAAGCTCAATTTAAGTGTAGTGTTCATTATTGATTTGTTATCTCAGTCAGTTGTTTGGTGCTAGGAGCAGGGCATTAAAATCCTCCACTATTTTTGTTTCATTGTCTATCTCTTCCTTTAGGTCTAGTATTTTCTGTTTTATAAATCATGGTGCTCCAATGTTGTGTGCAGGTCTTTTTTAAAAGGTGCCACTTTGATTTATGTTGAGTAGGATTGGTTGGCTTTGTTCTTTGGTGTGTGCAGTGGCACAGACTCTGTGTTATTCCTTAGCTCCATATAGCCCTGATGTGGTGGCTTTCTGAAAATCCAGTTGTAGTAACCATGTAGCAGGCAGATGAGAGTGTTCAAGGCCTTCCAAATAGCCAGAGTGGCATGGGCAATAGTGATAGCAAAGGTGGAGTAAACTTGTTTCCTTTTCAAGTGCTGTGCATTTGTGCCAGTGGATGTTGCCATGGGCATGCAGGAAGACCTCCAGGTCAGAAGGTGGCACTTGCAGGTGATAGGCAGCTACAGTAGTGGCATTGGTGTGTGTGTGTCCTCTTCAATTTCTTTCTTCAGTGGTTTATAGTTTTTGTTATAGAGACCTTTCACATCTTTCGTTAATGTTATTTCCAGGTATTTTATAAATTTATTTTCTTTTTGTAGCTGTTGTGAATGGGATTACTTTCTTGACTTCTTTCTCAGATTGTTTATTATTGGCATGTAAAAATGCTACTGATTTTTATATGTTGTTTTTGTCTTGAACTATTGAGCTCAAGCAGTCCTTCTTCCTTGGCCTCCCAGAGTTAGGATTACATGTATGAGTCACTATGCCTGGCCTGTATGTTAGGTGTATATCCTGCAACTTTACTGAACTTATCAGTTCCAATAGTTTTATGTGTGTGTGTAGTCTTTAGATTTCTCTAGATACAAGATTGTATCATCTTCAAACGAGGATAATTTGACTTCTTCCTTCCCAGTTTGAATGACCTTTATTTCTTTCCCCCTTGTCTGATTGTTCTATCTAGCTGGAACCTCTAATACTAAGTTGAGTAATAGTGAGTGGTGAAAGTGCGAAACTTTGTTTTGTTCCACATCTTAGCAGAAAGGTATTCCAATTTTTCCCCATACAGTATTATACTTTCTATGGGTCTGTCACATACAGCTTTTATTGTGTTAAGGCACTATTCCTCTATACCTAATTTTTTGAGAGTTTTTATCATGAAGGGATATTGAATTTTATCAAATGATTTTCCAACATCAATTGAAATTATTACATGGTTTTGTCCTTTGTTCTGTTGATATGTTGTATCACATTGATTAATTTGCATATGTTGAACTATCCTTGCATCTCTGGAATGAATCCCACTTGATCTTGATGAATAATTTTTTAATGTGTTGTTGAATTCAGTTTGCTAGTATTTTGTTGAGGATTTTTGCATCAGTGCTCATCAGAGATATTGGCCTATGGGTTTTTTTGTGGTTGTTGGTGATGGTGTTGTCAAGTCTTTGGTTTTTATATCAGAGTGATACTACATAAGGGCCTTATCTTTTGGGAAGTAGTAAGTTTAGGAGTATTCCCTCCTCTTTAATATTTTTGAATAATTTAAGTAGTATTGGTATTAGTTCTTTGAATGCTTGGTAGAATTCAGTCCTAAAGACACTGTATTCTGGGCTTTTCTGTGATGGGAGGTTTTTTATTACTATTTTTATCTCATTACTTGTTATTGCTTTATTCAGGTTTTGGATTACTTCCTGGTTCAATCTTGGTAGGTTGTATGTGTCTTAGAATTTATCCATTCCTTCTAAGTTTTCCAGTGTATTGGCATGTAGTTACTCAGAGTTCTCTCTAATCATCCTTTGAATTTCTACAGTGTAAGATGTAATGTCTTCTTCTTTAGTTCTGATTTTATCTACTTGGGTATTATCTCTTGTTTTCTTAAAGGTAATTTGGCTAAAGCTATGTAAATATTGTCTGTCTTTTCATGAAAATAACTTTTCATTTCATTTGTCGTCTATAAATTTTTGTTTCAATTATTTTTGCTCTGATTTTTATTATTTCTTTTATTCCAAGAGTTTTTTTACTTCTTGTTTTTTTAGTTATTTGAGATACATTGTTGTTTATTTGAAGTTTTCTCCTTTTTTGATGTATTTATTGCTGTAAGTGCAATAATTCCTCTCATTACTGCTTTTTCTATATCCCCTAGGTTTTGATATGTTATGATTTTATTATCGTTTGTTTCAAGGATTTTTAAAATTTTCTTCTTAATTTCTTCACTGACCCCTATTGGTCACTCAGGAATATATTGTTTATTTTCCATATGTTCTATATTTGTTTAGTTTCCTATGTTCCTCTTGTTATTGATTTCTAGATTTATTTTATTGGAGTCAGATAATATAGTTGATATAATTTCAATTTTTTTGAATTTTTAAGGTGTGTTTTGTGGCCTAACATATGCTCTATGCTTGAGAATGATACATCATCAAAGGAGAAAAACCATATTCTGCAGCTGTTGAATAAAATGTTCTGTAAATATCTATTAGGTCGATTTGGTCTATAGTACAGATTAAGATTGTTTCTTTGTTGATTTTCTGTCTAGATGACCTGTCTAATCCTGAAAGTGGAGTGTTGAGTTTCCTAGTGATTATTTTATTTTTCTCCATTTCTTTCCTTTATCTCTGATGATATTTGTTTTATATCCGTGGGTGCTCCAGTGGATGGGAGCATATGTATTTAGAATTGTTATATCCTCATGCTGAATTGACCCCTTCATCATTATATAATGACCATCTTTGTTTCTTTTCACATTTTTGTCTTGAAATCTATTTTATCTGATAGAAATATAGATATTCCTGCTCTTTTTGTTTTGTTTTGCATGGAATATCTTTTCCATGCCTTCATTTTTGATCTATGTGAGTCTTTATAGGTGAAGTGTGTTTTTTGTAGACAGTGGAGTTTTTTATTTAAATACATTTAGCCACTCTATATATTGATCAGAGAGTTTATTTACATTCAGTGTTATTACTCATAGGTAAGACTGCCATGTTGTGATTTGATTTTATATTTTTTTGTGGTCCTCTCTTTCTTCCTGTCTTCCTTTGTTAAAAGTGATTTTTTTTAACAGAAAACAATTTTTTTAAATACATGTATTTTATTATTTTTCATTACATTATTTCCCCCACACCCCCCAGTGGTAGACAGAATTTATATACAGAAAAGAATACAGAAAACACTAAAGCTCTTGGTAGAGGGAGAGGACTCAAGTGGGGAGAGACAAGATCTCTCTGTTTCTCTCCTTGTCTTTCCCCGTCTCCTCCTTTAGGCCTTTAGTCTCAGGGTATATATAGGTGTATGGGTTCCTTGGCCAGGAAATGAATGAATACAGTCCCTTCTGCTGGGGGGCAAGGTGAATGAATGTATCAATGAATGGATACAGTCCATTCATGGAATTGAGGCCTAGGAAATTCACAAGAAATTGACCTAGGCATAGGAAATGGGGTTTCCATATTTAGTCCTAAGTGTAAAGTGAAGGAGACACCAAGGCACAGGTGTCTCCTCGGCAGTTGTCCAGACTTTTTGGCTATTGGAGCCTCTGGTGGGGGTTGGAGGTCCCCCTTCTTGCCTGTCATACAGCCCACTGGTTCTTCAGCTGGCTGCCACAGCACCGACACCACCAATGAGGAGGCCTCAAGTCCGCCAGCTCCACTGAGCTGGCAAGGGCACCAAATGTCTTGCATCAATTCTCCCTCTTTGAATAGAAACTCTAACTGCTCTTAGGGAAAAAGGGCGAAGACTCAATCTAACTGCTTCCTGCTGAATCGGGTGATGATAGAAGGGGGCAGTTAGGGTTTCTCCAGAGGGAGAGTGATAAAGGGGTTCATGGACTGGAACCATCTTTATTGTGTGTGGCTTGATGACATTTCTGGAAAACATAAATCTGATTAGTGTAATCAGTAATAGGCAAAGGTAGAACAGCATAAGGTCAGAAGCACTTATTCTGTGATGCTAAAAGAAAATCATATTAGGATTTTTCTTGCTGTTTCCTACATAATAACTTCAAACTTTCTTTTGGCTCACAAGTGTAGGTGGTCTGTGTTTGGCTGTCTTCACTGCCTGCCTCTGTAGAAGATGGAGGGTTCCAAGACTTTACTCGTGAATGACGTATGCAGGAATCGACTCCTATAACTTTAACAGTAGAAGAAGACAAGATAACAGGAAAGGGGACTTCCCAAGTTGGGGGTCAGGAAAGGTGAATTAGAGGGAAGAGTTTAGATCATGACTAGATCTCCAGGAGGGAACAGTGCCTGTTTTAGTTAGAATGTCTCTCCCCAAACAGGGGGCAGGACTTTTAGGGATAATTAGGGAGGCATGAGAGAACAGTAAGTCATCCAAATTGCAGCTTAGAGGCTGGGAGAAAAATTTAGTAACCAGCTGTCCAGACACCCCCTGTATAGTTATGGATTTGGGAGATAAAAAACCAGGATTAGAGAGAAGTACAGAAAAGTTTGCTCCAGTGTCCAAAAGAAATTTTCTCTCCTGGCACTCCACTATAAGGCAAATGTGGGACTCTTGAGGGGTGATGACACAAGCTGCAGCCATGAGAATTTGCCCCGGGCACTCTCAGTCCAGATTTGGACTCCGATGGGGTCACTGTCCCAGGAGGCCTTCACCTCTGG
>CAUYON010017239.1:0-30664 GCA_963573935.1 Arctocebus calabarensis
CTGCTCACAGCAACCTCCAGCTCTTGGGCTTAAGCGATTCTCTTGCCTCAGCCTCCCTAGTAGCTGGGACTACAGGCGCCCGCCACAGCGCCCGGCTATTTTTTTTTGTTTTTGCAGTTCGGCCGAGGCCGGGCTTGAACCCGCCACCTTCGGTATATGGGGCCGGCGCCCTACTCGCTGAGCCACAGGAGCCGCCCATTTTTTTTTTCTTTGAGACAGAGTCTTGCTCCGTTGCCCAAGCTAGAGTGCATTGACTACATCATAGCTCACTACAATGTTAAACTCCTTGGCTCAAGAGATACTCCTGCCTTGGCCTCCCAAGTAGTGGGGAGTCTAGGCACGTACTACTACACCTGGCTAATTTTTCTATTATTTTCTAGAGATGAGGTCTCACCACGGTGCTCAGATTGGTCTTGAAATCCTGGCCTCAAGCAGTCCTCCTGCCATGACCTCCCAAAGTTCTAGGATTATAGGCATGAGCTACCATACTTGACCCAACCTCATGTATTTTTTAAAATTGTATTTTGTATTTCTCATCATTTTACATGTTATAATAGTTTATTTACAAATCTTTCTCTTTTCACTGAGCTTTCAGCTCTACCAGAGCAGGAGGAATTGGATATATTTTATTTTATTTTTTATTATCATTTATGGGGTCTGACTGAGATAGGATACCCGAGGTGAGGTCTCGGAAAACAGGTCTTCTCAAGGCAAGCACAAGGATACACTTGTAGGGTCCTCTCCATGGTGACTCAGCCCTTATGAATTTGTAAACTTAACTTCCTGGAACTTGGAAGTTTCCAAGTTCTGTGAAATACTGTAGATAGGTGGGAGCTGGAATAGCATCTCCCGCTTGATTCAAACTGGCCAATAAGAAGGGTACCTGTGGGGTGGAACTTTTTGACTGTCCATAAAAAGGGAAAGATCAAGCCAGACAGGGAGCATGGCCATTTGGAATTCTTGTATGCCGTAAGCTCTGTGCTGGTGCCCTTGCTTTTATAAATGTGGTGTTTGGGTGCTCTTTTTCTCTGTTGGGCCTTGTCTTCCTGCAACATGACTATGTTGTACAGGGCAGCCTTGGTTCAAGTGCTGCACCCACTTTAGCCTTCTGATTAACTGGGACTGTAAGCATGCACCACCATGCTCAATTTGAAGCACAGTGACATTTATTGATCTTTATGTCTGTAGTACCTGGTACTTAGGAGGTGCTCAGTAATATTTGTTGAACTCAAATATTGGGTCAAACATTCTAGCCAGCAGGTTGTGACTTAGGTTTCCAGGTGCCAGCAGAAAGCAGACTTTAGTGTTTCTGTGAAGTGTTTGCCAGGAGCAAGATTCTGAACCTTCCCTCAAAATACAGAGTGTGTAGTTGTATTAAACAAAGGATCCCCAAAGAGAAAGTAATATTTTTTGGCTAACAAAGTTTTATAAGTTACGCATTTTAAAGTTTCATCAGTAATAAAGTACTTTCAGTTCAGAGACACACATATATCCACTGGAATATTCAAGAAATAAGATAGGCAGGAACTGAAGAGTAATGCTATCCTGACAAGATCACACAGAGCTTAAAAATCCCAAAGTGGAAGAAGTTTAACTTGTGAGTTTAGAATGATGCAGTGGGATGAAGCCACATCAGATCCTTAAAATAACAAAAGAGAAAACAGGTGATTGTAGTTGCCCAAGGCCATACAACCAGTAAGCATCAGGGGAAGTTTAAACTGTAATGTCCTTACATTTAATTCACTTAGTTTATTATAATCGACCACTTAAGCCTTTAACTATCTCATCTTGAGAACAAGAGGCGTTTTGCCTGCATAATATCAGACTTACCTGGGTGTAAGTAAAGATGAGAAATAAGTTGATTTTGCATTTTGAGCCCACTTCCTACATAATGCAGAAAACTAACCTTGACCCTAGGGGATGCCAGTCTCAATTCCCTTCATCTACTGTCAACATCAGGGCTAAGGTCATTTCTGTTTTCTGGAATTTGGTGACCATCTTTACTGCCCATTTTCCACTTGACTCAATGAAAGAAGCTCAGCCTAAATTGCTGTTAAGCCTCAAGTTAACTGCTCTACCTAGGGTAGCCCACGTTCCAGGCTTAATTTCCCCATAGTAAATTTTGCTAATTTAAAGAATATTTGAAACCTATAAAGTAGGTGAGAGTAATTAGGGGTAGGTTATCTGGCCTGTGAGATATCCTGGGGCTGGGGCAGAACTTGTTACTTTAGTCCAAAAAATTGCTGAGAATGTGATACTTGTTAAGTAAGGATAGTTCACATCAACTGACAGTTTTACAAAGGACCCATTTTTATCTGAAGATGGTTAGTAATGGCCTTAGTCTATGGCACTTCCACTCCTGATTCAGCCCCTTAAAGGGACTCCATTTGTGGAAAACGACCAAATTGGAAATTTGAGCAGATTATCTGCTGTATGGCACTCATTTTTTTTTTTACCACGTGTTTGCTGAGTGCCTATGATGTGCTGCACACTAGGAATGTGATGGTAAACATACAGCTCCATTGTCCTGTGTTTGCAGATCAAGAAAAAGGCCAGAAGTCAATCATTGCTCTGCTACCCTTGCTTGCATCCCCAAAATACACTTGTCAGATTGAGCCATATGTGGAAATATTTCCTGAATGAGGACCAGCAATATCAGAAGGTTAGCAGAAAGCGGATGAGGGTACTACTTTGAAGGCTAGAAAGTCACGAAGTCAAGACAGCAATAGGGACTGGAGCTGGGATGAGAACAGATTTAACATTTATAGAGTATTATTATTATTATTATTTTTGAGACAGAGCCTCAAACTGTCACCCTGGAAAGAGTGCAATGGCATCACAGCTCACAGCAACCTCCAATTCCTGGGCTCAAGCGAGTCTCTTGCCTCCGCCTCCCAAGTAGCTGGGACTATAGGCACCCACCACAATGCCCGGCCATTTTTTTGTTTTGGTTGCAGCTGTCATTGTTTGGCGGCCAGGGCTGGATTCGAACCCACCAGCTCAGGTGTACGAGGCTGGCGCCTTAGGCTGTTGAGCCACAGGCGGGAGCCTATTGAGTATTATTAAAGTGCAAGACGTTCCTAGTAATTTATATGTATTAACCTCATTTAATCTTCACAACATCCTTATGAAAGTTGGTATCATTAATATGTTTGATAAGGGAGGAAGCAGGTACCCTAAAAGCACATTAAAGTGTCTTGCCCAAGTTCACACGCCGAGAATGGATTTAAGCCCAAAGCAGAGTTGTTCTTTTTGCTATTTGTTACACAAAACCCCCAAATCTGTATGATGTTTGAGGTTTCAGTGACAAGGTCGATTTTCTTGCGGTGACAATATGTGTGAGAAAGTTTGAAGTCAGCTTTCTGAAAATCTCGAGAATTCCCAAATATTAGTGACATAGGAATATAAATGTGGCGGTGAAGCAGGATGAAATTGAAACAATAAAAGCTTCTGTGGACAACCCTTCCTCTACATCCGTTCAGCTTCCTTATACAAAGAACATGTGTCTTCAGGTGGGTTTGTGAGCTGTTTCTGGGGTCGGCACTCCGGGAAGAAACAAAAGGGCCCGAACGCAGAGGCTGGGGCGAACCACAGAGACGACGTCGCTCCCGCCTTCCTAAAGAGGAAATGGTAGCGCTTGTGGGCTGCGGCGCGGACTGGTGACGTCACGCTGACGAGGCGCGCTGGGATTTGCTCCCTGGGAGCGCCAAGGGACCGAGGTGCGGCCAGGCGTGCGAGAATTCCTGGTGAGCATCTGCGGAAGGGCCGAATGCAGCGCCCCACGCGGACCCGGGGCCCGGCCGACTGCAGCACCTCTTCCTTCCCCAGAGCTGTTGGAGCGGAGGCCCGCGGTCTGAGGCAAGGTTGCCACTCAGAGGCTGGGAGTGTGGGGAACCTAGATTCGGTCGGTTTGTACTGGAGCGTGTCAACCAACTTCTGAGAGCTTCAGCTTTCAGATTTCCTGAAGCGAATACTCGTCCTTGCTTTGTCTCTTCACAGAGTTATAGGAGTCGAATGAATATACGGGGGAGTTACCTCCCTCATTTCATTAAGTACTTTTTCTTCTCTAAGAGCAACAAAATAAGTATTGTATGAAGCCACAGACTACATGATTAATATTAACATTTAACAGCAGATGCTATTTTTGATTGATTGTTAGCTGGCAGTCTTCTAAATGTTTCCCATGTATTAACTCATTTAGTCATCACCACAACACTATGAAGTAGTTATTGTTTTTTTTTTTTTTTTTTTTTCAGTTTTGGCTGGGGCCAGGTTTGAACCCGCAACCCTCGGCATATGGGGCTGGCGCCCTACTCACTGAGCCACAGGCACCTCCCTGTTTTTTGTTTTTTCTGAGACAGTCTCACTATGTCACCCTTGGTAGAATGCCATGGTGTCATAGCTCACAGTAACCTCAAATTCTTGGGTTCAAGCGAGTCTCCTGCCTCAGCCTCCCATGTAGCTCACACTAAAGGCGCCCACCACAATGCCCGGCTATATTTTGTTGCAGTTGTTCTTGTTTAGCAGGCCCAGACCTGGTTCGAACCTGCCTGCCTTTGTGTATGTGGCTGATGTCGTAACCACCGTGCCACGGTCGCTGAGCCTGAAGTAGTTATTGCTAACAGTTCAAAAAGCTGGAGCACAGAAAGGTTAAGTAAGCTGCCCAAGATCACTTAGCTAATAAATGCTGGTATGGGGATTCCAACCCCCAAATTCCTAGCTGTAGAGCCCATGTCTTGTTTTCCAGTTTAGTGGAGGAAGACAGTATAATCAAGGTATCAGAGTAGAAAATGCTACATAGAAACATGTATAAAATACTTTAAGACTGGGTGGCGCCTGTGGCTCATTGAGCAGGGTGCCAGCCCCGTATACCAAAGGTGGCAGGTTCAAACCTGGCCTAGGCCGAATTGCAAAAACAGAAAACTAGCCAAGCATTGTAGCGGGTGCCTGTAGTTCCAGCTACTCGGGAAGCTGAGGCACGAGAATTGCCTAAGCCCAAGATAGAAGTTGCTGTGAGCTGATGCCATAGCATTCTACTGAGGGTGACAAAGGGAGACCCTTCTCTAAAAAAAAAAAAATACTTTAAGACTAGAAGAGGGCTGGGTGCCGCACCTAATGCCTGTAATCTTAACTCTCTGGGAGGCTGAGGCCAGTGGGTTGCTGGAGTTCAGGAGTTTGGGACCAGCCTGAGCAAGATGGAGACCCTGAATCTACTAAAAAATAACAAAACTAGCTGGGTCTTGTGGTGGTGCCTGTAGTCCCAGCTACCTGGGAGCCTGAAGGAAGAGAATGGCTTGAGTCCAAGAGTTTGAGGTTGCTGTGAGCTATGATGATGGTATTTTACCCAGGGAGACAGAATGAGACTATCTGGAAAAAAAAAAGTGTAGAACAGAAAATGCCTTGGAAAAGTCAAAATTTTTCCACAAGAAAGAGGTGTGGTGGTTCACATTCAAGCTGAATATTAAAGTTTCACCCAAAGCTTGAAAATGATTAATTTGTTCAGTATTAGCTAAGAGGTGCTAGTGGATTGAAATGAATTAGACTGGAAGCCAGGGCTCTTAAAACCTTTTCCTTATGAAGAGTCTGTAATTTCTTACAACCAATCCATGTTTGTGGAGATTCTGCATCATACAGAGGCAATAATCATTTTCCAGAAATTCCTCCATTTCAGATTGTGAGAGGCTATTTGACAGGAAGTTTCTCTGCTGTTGACTCAGCCTGTTCTTTTTTTTTTTTTTTTTTTTTTTTTTTCTTGAGGCAGAGCCTCAAGCTGTCACCCTGGATAGAGTGCTGTGACATCACAGCTCACAGCAACCTCCAACTCCTGGGCTCAAGTGAGTCTCTTGCCTCTGCTTCCCAAGTAGCTGGGACTACAGGCGCCTGCCACAGTGCCCGGGCATTTTTTGGTTGCAGCCATCATTGTTGTTTGGCAGACCCAGGCTGGATTCGAACCCACCAGCTCTGGTGTATGTGGCTAGCGCCTTAGTCTGTTGAGCCACAGGCGCTGAGCCTGTTTTGATTTTTTAAATGTTAGCTTAAGAGCATGTTCATAAGTTATTGGGAATAATCAAGAATTTGATGATGAGGAAATAACTGAAGGAATTATGTCTTTGAGAAGGTAAGAGGGGAAGGAATTTAAATCACAAGCAAAGGAGATGACTTTTGGTTAGAGAGGACAACTTGTATCATTTGCACAGAAAAGAAGGAGAAATGATTCAAATGCTACAAATCTGTAGATTCGAAGATGGGAATACACTGAAGTTGCATCAGCAGGGATGGGGAAGGAGTGGGAATGGTTTGGGAAGATTGAAGAAAATGCTTAAGTCACAAAGAGTCCTCTTAGGAAAATAAACTTACCCTAAGGCTCCCTCTCGCTCCTTTGGACTACCTGGTCACATTTCTCCTCCTTCCTGCCAATCACTTTATTCCCTTCTCTCAGAATGCAGGCTACCTCTGCTTCTCTGTTGCCCATGACCGAAACGGCCACTCCATCCACAGGTTACTGTGTTTATCTAGTTCTACCCTTAACAGATTAACATTTTATTTTTTAATTACAGATTCCCAGGGGATAAAATTTGATTGGTCCAGCTTTAGTCAATTGTTGAACTCAGGTCAAATCAACCATGGTCAGGGGAGCAAGGTCATTTTGTACAAACATAGCTGTCATGGCCAGGCTCTCTGTGTGCTGGGAGAGGATTAGTTCTCAAAGAAGATGGATATTAGTCTGCCAGATACCCCACAAAGCATCTCCTAAATTTATCTTCTGAGACACTGAACTCTGAATTCTGCTAAGCAGTACTTCTCTTCTGCCTGCTTGTCTATATTTGTTTTCTTTTGTTTTTTTCCCTCTTCCTTCCCTGACTCATGTATTAATTTTCCAAAACTTTGTCCTTGACTCTCTTTTCCTCTATTTCTATGCTTTTATCCTTTGCCAATTTCAAAAGTGAGCTTTCTGTCATCACTTCCATAATACTTTATCTGTATCTCTTTTGTGGAAGGTATATGTGTAGCCATGGTTTTAACTTTACTTGTAAGCATAGCTTTTTACTCCTATTTACCAAAGAGTGAGCGCCAGGTATGCCTTATTATGGAGTGTTACTTGAGGAGTTGCTAGAGTTTGCTGCAAATATTACTGCTACTAAGTCCTCACATAGTTTTATTAGATGCATTAATATGGACTTTTTCAATAAGATGCCAAGTAGGGCACTCTGAAACCATGTGCTCTAAAATGTTTAAAATAATTGAAGGAAACTGCTTTAGTGAAGCACTGCTGATGAGTTGATTGCAACCTAACAACAGTCCCTCAACACACTCATTCATGTGGCAAGAAGTAAAATTCAGCCACATAGGAAAAATTAACCTATGACACATTTTAATCACTTTAAAGTCTCCTTTTAAAAAATAACACTATAATAATCAAGCATATTCCCTTCATAGGACTACTATTGCTTTTTTGTGTACTGTGAACACTATGTTTGGGACTAAAACAAATGGAATGTCACAGCATGGGAAGAGTTAGAATATTTATAGTTCTTTGGCTTCCACATTTTAACCTGTGAATGTGCTGGCTTTAAGCGAGATGGTCTTTTAGTTAAATGCTGAAAGTCTACTTCAGTCTCAACTTAGGGCGTGTGTCACTGGCATCGCAGTTGACAAGTGGATTGCTGTGGGGATGAAAGCAGAAAAGCCAGTTATCTTCATCACTATTTTCTATCCTTGTAGAAATAACTATACTTATTCTTGATGACCTTAACAGTTAAAAATATATATCCTGTTACTATTGCTTCTTCTGAAATATACTTTTTGAAACAAAACAAAGTTTTCATTATTTACATATAATAGTCCTTCCTATTTAACTATAATTTATTTTTCAGTTCCTTTATAGGCCTCTTGAGAATAGCTGTTCTTAACAGTGAGATGCAACTACCAGCAGATGCTACTGCTTAACTTATCCTCTTCAACTTTCTCTCTCAATTTCAGTCATCTTTTTTTTTTCTGCAATCTTTTACTACCTTTTTCTCCATTACCAATTCTATTTTCCATTTTTGACTTCTGATGATCCTGCAGGACCCCACCAGGGCTAATATTTTTCACTTTGCCTATATAAGCACCATAATACAACATATGCTTTCTTTTTGAATTCCAGCTCCAACATAAACATCTGTACGTAGCCACATGGGATTTTTTTTTCTTACTCTGTGGCTATACTTTTGCAGCAGAGATATAACTGTTATTATTATTGTTTTTCATGAAAGATACAAGTTTGAGTTCATGAGACAGCACTGGCTAAATTTGCTATTCTTTTTTTTTTAGAGCCAGGGTCTCCTTTGCTCAGGCTGGTCTCAAACTCCTTAGCTCAAGAATCCACCCCCCTCAGCCTTCAACAGATGCTAAGATTATAGGCATGAGCCACCGTGCCCAGCCAAAAAATTTGCTGTTCTTAACAACATGGAACAAATATTTATTGAATGCTATACACTAAGCACTGTTGTAGAGATTCAACAGTTGTAACACCAATAATAAGTCTTGACTTAACGGCTCTTCTAGGAATATAGAAGTAATTTTAATATATATAATAAAGGGTGTCACCCAAATCACCTGTAAAGTTGCCATAGGGAAATTAGGAAATTATAGTTAAATGTGCCTTTATTTACAAATTATTCATTACAAAATTTTACAAAATATTTACAAGATATTCTCTACATATCTTGGCCACCTCTCTGTAAAATTTTGTAATGAATATTTTATAAATCAATGTGCTTTCATCTATAATTTTTCATTTTCCTATGTATGGTGACTTTTGGGATGACTTTTGGGACACCCCATAGTTTAGATGTTACTGTTGCTACATTGGTACTCTAGGGAAAAAGTGGGATGGAAAGCAAGAAAAGCCTCAGGGGTGCTTACAGTTTTAAAAAGCATGTTCAGAAAAGCTCTCATCATGAAGGTGGTGACTTTTGAGTAAACATCTGTTGGAAATGAGGAGGCAAGCCATGTGGTTATCTCAGGCAAGAACCTTTCAGACAAAGGGAACACTTAGTGCAAAGGTGCACGTAGACTGTCACAAGCAGTAAGGAGTTTAATTTAAGCATCTGCCAGGGACAAAAATTCAGGCAAGGCTTTTTTTTGTTATTGTTGCTATTAGGAATCCACGTACAAGAGACTTTAATCAGCTTAAGATGAACATCAGTGCAGATCTGTTTAGTGTTCTCTCCCAGCTATGACCTCATTGCTAATACAGACAGTGGGACTGCTTCTTAGATTTGGATGGGACTTGGATGTCTGGCAAACCCAGATGGAACTAGAAGAGGAAGATTTTGGTAGCTCTGTAAGCCCAATGATTCTTCATCTTATTTTCTCTACACGTGGGTATACATATTAATCACATGTGGCCAATGATCACAAATTTAAATTTAACCTAAAATATAGTCCATTATCATATTTGGACTAAAGAGTAAGTATAATATAATTTTACCATATTTTTTAATTTTAATTTTTTATTAAATCATAAATACATAGATCATGTATACATTAATGCATTTAGGGGGTACAATGTGCTGATTTCATATAGAATTGGGAATGCTTACATCACTCTGGTTAATATATAACTCATCTCCTTTACTTAGTTACTGTGTTAAGACATTTATACTCTATACTAATAGTGTCTAAAATCAGAGAAAGTTTGTGAGTATGGACAGACACCAGTTGTAGACCAATCTGACATTCATCCTACTTATTGTTTTAACCTCATGGAAATTTGTGGAAGATGTCTGATGAAGTTCCTTAACTTAGTTGGTCTTGGTTAAGGTTTAAAACCTTGGTTTGCTGTGGGGATAAATTTTAGTTTTTGATAGTCATGTAAAATCTTTGTACTGCCTCAGTTTCATTGAATAAAAAACAAATTTACCAGTGTATTTTTACATCACACCTGCTATTTATTCCACCCATGAGGTCGTGTGCTTTGGGAAAGGCAATGGAGCTGCCCTCTGCAAATATCTCTCACTGATGGTGTAACGATCATCAGTGCTGCTTAGCTGCTATTCTAAGCTATTGTTTTGGAATATGGAATTTGATTATCTCTTTTCACTGAATCAATACAAATGTTAGGATAGGCTGTAAAAGTATGCGACCTTTGTTCAATCCAGCTTCCAGGCTTTGCTTCTGATCAACTGAAGTTCTTTTGATTAATAAAGCTAGTCACGAAAACCCAAGATTACTAAAAAGAGAGAGGAGGGGATTCAGCCTTCTGGTTCTAACTCTATAAACATCCCACCGATGCAAGTGTACTTGTAAAGCAAAGTCTGCTTCAGGTGGCCTCTGTCTCAAGTTGAACTGACGGCCCAGGAGGGTGGAGTTTTGACATCTGATGCGGCATAAGCGTGTTCGTGGGTGTCGGGGCACGCGCAGGACACACGAGAACCCACTTTCATAGTATCGCTCTCACCTCAAAGGCTGTCAACTCTTAGGCTCCTCCCAGCGTGCACAGCCCACTTCTTACTCCCACCTCCTAACACCCCGCCCCCGAAGTAGGAGGCGCCACTGTCATTGGAGAATGTTCCTCTCACTCCTATTCCAGAACCAATCATTAGAATGCTGATGGAGAGCGGCCGAGCCAATGGGTATGCTCATTTTGGCAGCTGCCGGGTCCGGAGAGCCGGGAGGCGGTGCTGGGGGCGGGGTGCGCTGGGGGGATTAGTTGCCATTCCGAGTGCCGAGTGGGTAGAAGCGGCGGCGACGGCGTTTGCGTTGGGGCGGACTCTGCGGAGCGCCAGGCACTTCGAGGCCCTTTACCCCCAACCCCTGTCCCCAGGAGCTGGGGTACCGGCCCTCCCTGCAGCTGCCGGGTTCTTCGGCGCGTGAAGCCCCGCGAGGGCTGAGGAGAAGGCTGCGCACGGCCCCCGGGCTGCGTGAATCGGACAGTTGCCCTGTCAGCGCGATGCCCGGGGCGGCGGCTGCGGCGGCGGCTCAGGGCTCCTAGCAGCCCCGGCTGTGACCGCCACGCGAAGCCCAGCTGGGCGGTTGGGGCCGTTGGACGTTTGTTTTCGCAGCCCTCCCCTCCCCCCTCGCCGAGGCGGCGGGGGTGTGCGTTGGAAGGGGGAGCCCAGAGACTCCTCCCCCTCCCCATACCCCCGCCCCTCCCCCTTACTCGCACGCACTATCGCGCCGGCTCCCACACGCTCGCGCGTCTCCCGCCCCGCGCCTCGGTGTCGGCCGGCGTCGTCCCGGGCCCGCGGAGCCACCATGTCCACTGCCTCCTCCTCCTCCAGTTCCTCTCAGACCCCTCATCCCCAGCCGCAGAGGATGCGGCGCAGCGCTGCGGGCTCCCCGCCTGCCGCCGCCGGGAGCGGGAACGGTGCGGGCGGCAGCAGCGTGGGCTGTGCCCCGGCTGCGGGACCCGGCCGGCTGCTGCAGCCCATCCGCGCCACTGTGCCCTACCAGCTCCTGCGGGGCAGCCAGCACAGTCCCACGCGCCTGCCCGCCGCCGCCGCCTCGCTGGGCAGCCTCCAGGGGCCCAGCGCGGCCCGCGGCCCCAGCCCGACCAGCCCGACGCCGTCGCCGGCCGCAGCCCCGACCGAACAAGCACCCCGGGCCAAGGGCCGCCCGAGACGGTCCCCTGAGAGTCACCGGAGGAGCAGCTCACCTGAGAGACGGAGCCCCGGCTCGCCCGTGTGCAGAGGTAGCGAGCCCAACCCTCCCGTCCTCCCTGGCTGCGTCCCCCCGACGGTGCCCTCCGTGGAAACTTCAGCCTCTCCGGGCTTCTCTTTGCTAGTGCATTATCGAAGGTGTGAAAGTGGCTCTGGGAATCTCAACCCCCTGTGGTCGCTGCGGGGCTTGGAGGAGCGAACTGAAAAAAGCAACTTTTATTTGACCCTCATTCCACCCCTCAGATTTTATCTTCCATCACTCGCCTGCTTCTAAAGGTTTTTCAGTTTAAGAGCTGGCTACCTCACTCGTGTGTTTGCTGTTTGTAGTCGGGGAAAGAGGAGCTGGGCAAAACACTTAAACACGCATACAAACTCTCCAGCAGCGGATAGGTGGTGGTTGTAATCTCTACAGCCTCTTTGTGCTGTCCTGCAAAGTTCCTAACGTGCCTTGTAACTATGGGGATCTTTGGGGTTTTTTTTTTTTTTCTTTTTTAGAGGGCTGGTGGCTTTACTTAAGACAAGGATATCTGCTAGATGTGTAGAGGAGACAATTTTGAATGTGCAATTGGAGTGTATACGTTTTTTCTTTTTCTTCCAGTGTCTCTATCTCTACTAGTCATGCATCAGAGCACTACTGCACTAGAAACAATTTTTGCCCAACCCAAGATTTTCATGGTAAATTCCTAAAAACCTGTTTGTGGAATGTGTTCATTTTTTCCTTTCATTTTTTAAAGTACGCTTAACAGTTCAGTTGAGATATTCAAAGATCTCAAGTTTCTTTTTTGTTAGATGTCAAAGGTAATGGTGAGCTGGAGGATGCTTTGGGCTTCCTTTAATGTTGTCTGTTTTGTTTTGGTTTTGTTTATGTCTAGGGACACAGTGCATGATGTAGTTGAGTCCTGGGGGAGAAAAGGAAGATTAGCCAAAACAGGGATGTAAAGCTTATAAGGAAGGGTGGAATAGCTAATACTATTAGATACCAGGGTAGAGCTATAGATGCTGCTGCTGCTGCATTGTGGAGGGAACAGATCATACTGAGTGGAAAATCTTTGGTTGGAAGAGAAACACTATTAACCTCTACAATGTTTATGTGGTATGTGGAATTTTTTTAAAATGGAGTTTTCTCAATGAAGGTGTTAAGAGTTGAAGAAAGTGATTGCCTGCATTATGATAGATTCCAGTTTTGGTGTTTTTGTTTTAATATTTCAGCCCTGTAATTAGCATGTGGCCAAGGCACTTGTTTTCTGATCACTTGATGGGGAACCAGTGTAGCATTATAGTGCAGTGGGATGAGTACATGGGCACCCAGAAAGACATCCTGTAATCTGTATGCACTGGGAGGAATTTGCTCCCCCAACTCCTCCCCCAGGTCAAGCCAGCTGCTGCAGAAACTGACATCCACTAGCAAATCCTGAATGAATGAATGAAAACAACGTGATCGCCCTAATAATGACCACAACTGAACACACATCTTTGGCTGTATTTTATAGAAAAGGCCACCATTTTCTAACAGATTAATGCCATATGCAACTCTCTTGCACATTTTCTAGAGTTATACAAAATGAGAGGTAACAGAATAGAAAAGAAAGCAGCAGTTATGGTATATTGTGTGTGGTTTAGCTTCAATAGTGCATAAATTGGGTTTGGGGATTTTCTTTTAGGGACTAATGTAAGAGGCATAAACATTGCAGATTGTGTACAGAGGGTGTTGTGGGCAGAGTAAGGGAAGTTCTGGCAATTGCTGCAACAACATAATGGCCATCTAGTACCTCCTCCCCTTTTGTTGATAAACACCTTACAACAGATAATAGTACAACTTGTTTTTCTGCATCATTCAAAAGCCTTAATTGCTTACGAATTACATGCTCCATCATCAAGTAGTTTTAATGAAATTTGTGATCAGGCTTAAACTCTCCTCTTTGTTGGACTATGGCACATTCCAGTTTAATGCAATTCTAATGCAATCATGATGAAAATACTTTTGGTTGTGCAGCAGACAGATTTTCAGTGTCAGAGATGGAAGGGCTTTCTCTGCTAAGCATTTTTTTTTTACGCCAGGTGGTTTTGTCAGTTTCTTACATTGAAGTGATTTTGAATGCAAGCTCTTATGCCCCCAGTTCCCTGATTATGTTACCCCATGTTACTTCTCCATATTCTGCCTTGTTCTCCCCACTCAGATTATAAACTATACAAGTAGTCTGTTCTGTTTACTTAACCGTTTAAAATCCATGCTATGAATAGTTGATTTAATTTTTTGAATGATTTACTTCTCAGTTTCTTTTGAATTCTGCAAGGTTTTGACTTCAGTGTATTTTAGCCTTCATTGGTCAAGGCTCCTGCCGCTGCCACTGCTGCTGCAGACACTGACATCACTGTACTGCATGAATGAGAATCACCGTGCTCCATTTCTTCTGCTGTACACCTCCTTCCTTTTCTGCACATTTCAGTGTTGTGTGTGAATAAGATGGTGGTGTTATACTGCATTTTAAACTATATTTAAACATATTAAGTGGGTGGTAGCTTGAGGGATATGCGTTAAGTATAGAGGCATATTGTTTACAAAAAACTGCAAGTGCTATGGGCATTTGGACTAGAGGTGACATAACATCATTCAGTATTCATTTTATCTGGAGTGATGGTTATGAAAGAAAATAAGCTTTAAAAATATTCTTTTGGTAATTCTTTTACTGAGAAGAAATTATGAAACAACATACTTTCTAAACATTATATCATCACCTTCCTCTTAAATATTCTTAGTATACATATTTGTAAGGCTGAGGCTACAATAATAAAGAATTTATATTAACATTATTTCACAAAGTGAGGAAAAACTGAATTCTGGAAATTGGAGCAACAATTTTAATGTTATACTCATTTATAAAATCCAACAAAAAAGAAGGTATTTTTCTTTATTTTTATAGCATAGTTTTAGATAATTTAAACGACTGCCATAATAGAAGGTGCATAAATCTTCAAACATTTTGCTCTGTATAGAGGAGTTTTACAACGAAACTTTTGTTTATGCTCATGGATAATCTCTTTTTGTTTGTATTTTTTCTTTCTTTTGTATTTTTAAAACTTCAAGGTTTGTTATTTATATTCATTTCTATACTTCTGCCATTAGCAAAATGTCATCCTCTCCCTTGTTTGGTTCTAAAGGGTCTTGAAGTGGTGAATGACAAGTTGCTGAATGCATCCTCAGGCTCCCTGTGATGTGTTTGTAATAGATGTAAAATCATAAAGTATTATGCAAATAGTTATTTTTTTGTAATGGTAATATGTAAAGTCTACCTTAGAGATAAAGAGAACAACAACTCAGATGAGAATATAGCGGGATGCTAGTGTTGAAACTAATGATCTTTAAAATCATTAGTAACAACCAAAAGAAAATATTATAAAGTTGCTTCTTTCTGAAACCTCATAGAGCAAAATGCTTGGATTTAAACACAGAAAAAATATTCACAATTTTACTGTGCAAGATAGTAAGTAGCAAATGCAAACCCTCTTGTAGTTTTATTTTTGTAAAGAGTAGGATGAATTATAAATTACAAAAGATGTAAAAACAGTTGCATTTAGAGTACTCTGGATGGAGAATATTGCTTATTTTTTAGTGTAGCAAATCGAGTAATGAAAACATGGAGGAGCTTGTAGTTTATATAGCCCCTGCTATGAAAAGTAGAGTACATTGGTTCCTGATTTAACATACCAGGTTTATTTAGGCCTAATACTCTAACAGATTGCTAACTCTAGGTGAAATTTGATTAGACTTTTTCATGAGCATCTTGAGAGCCTTATTGTTTAATGCATAAAGAAGTTATGACACTATTTTAAAAGACAATACAAAGCCAGCCAGCATATAATGTTGAATGGCTGCCTGCAATATATAAACGTCTATGTGTTTTAATTCATTCATTTGCTTAGGTTTTTATCTTTTCATCAGATTTTTCTTTTTAAGTAGTTGTTTATGCTGTGCTCAGTTTGTAGAATCCAAAAATTTTAATAACCTTTTTCTCTTACTTTTTAGAGATAGTCAGACGTTTTCTTCCTATAAAGTCACAGGCTAGTGTTCTAGGAAATTAAAATCTTCCATCCCCAATTTAAATTTATTTTCTTAGCATAATTATAGGAAAATTTCAAAGCTTTCCTGTAATAGACTGAAAATATGTTGAAGTTTTAGCTTTTTCTAAAGTGACAGGGTTCAAATATTGATTTTTGGGAAAGGTGTGAATAGCAGAATAGATAAATGAATTTATAGTTATTTAATAATTCTCCTATCTTAAGTTCAAAGATTAAATTCATCTCAAATAACCATTATTCTGAGAATATTGAATATTGAGTATCTAAGATGAATAAAAGCACTTTAGTCAAATTTTAACTATATTTATAGTTTTGTGTGTATACAGGGTAGCCATAAAGTTTGTGTAAGATTGCACTTGAACTTTATGACCTCCTGGTATATATTAAACTGAAAATCATTTTGTTAATTATAGTACTTTTTTACAGAAGGCTATTTCATTCACTGTAGTGTACAATTTCTGCAAGGACTCAATGCAACATGGGGAAGTGTTGAAGGACAATAATATCCTTGTAGTATTTATTTTATTTGTGATCATGTGGACTATATGCAAGTAAGAAAAAGGAGTAACTGGGCTCCATGGTGGTGAATAAAATAAAAATAAATGACAGTGTTCAACAAGTGGCTACTAGGAGAAAGTTTTCTTTAAGTTTAAAATTAAAAAAATTTCTTAAAGCCTGTTTTATCAAAATCTTTGCATGTAGTTAATAATTTGCCGAGGATTATATACATATGCTTATGACTTTGTTATTCTTAATTTTAGTTTGGTCTTTTCTACAGCACTTAAAATTCCCAGACACCACCAGAATAGGCTTTTCTGTAGCACCTGGCCTGGGTCTGTGCCTGGTGCTAATGTCTTTATTTTGTCTTCAATATATAATTTTATTTTCACAAGTAACCAAGGAACCAAATCACTCACTCTGTGCTATATACTGTTAATTATTTTAATAAGAGATTGACCTTATCTAACCTGTGGTCTCTAACTGGCTTGTCAAAAATAACCAGAAGAGAAGACAAGTACTCCTTTATTAGTATAGAAGTCTAGAGAACTGATGAAAGAACCAGAAGCTATCTTTCCTTTTCCTCCTTATCTGAACCCCTGGAAGTGGCCATGACTTCACTTATCCAGCTGCTCCAGAGAGTATTTATGCTTATTCTGTAAAACAAATTATAATGAATTTAGCAATAATTCTGAAAAATTTAAGGATTTACTTGTATTATGAACAAATTGTGGGAATCTCATTGTAGTATCCCCAGTGATTCAAGTTTGAACAAATATGGAAGTTACCTGTAAGCAGTGTTCACTCCAAGTGAATGTTACTGAGGCAAATTCCAGGAGGCAAGTTCATGAATACTTTAGTAACGTCCCTCTATTATGCTGTAGCTCTAGTTGTAGGTAGGAAGAAATGAAGGAAACATAGTTGAGTGCAGACTATATGCTGGGCAATGCTTACTTTCATTCAGCAAAAAAGTGGGTTTAGAATACAGATCTTTTGATTCCAGATCAAGTATTCATTCCATAGGACTATCTTGGTGCTCCTAACTTGGAAAGACTGTAATGTTGATGATCAGCTGTGATTTCTGAGCTAAAAGAATGACAAAGGAACTAGTTTTCTTTTGTTTCCATGGCACTATTATGCTGTGTTGGAATATGCTCTCACATTTTCAAAATATCTAAAAATGTGAGACTTAGTTTGGTAAATGTAACTAAAATAGAATTAGGGATCGACTGGCTGTTTTTCTCTATTTCTTTCTTGCATAAAGTTGTGTGTGGGGGTTGAGGGGAATCCTTGTCTTTAGGAATGAAGGATATGAATTTGATTATATCTTGCCTTCTTTACATGTAACCAGAATCTGTACAGTCCTTGAATCAGATTATAATGAGTAGAAGTGTTCTCCCCTCTCCTCCCTTCATTCAGGTTAAAATAAGTTAGTTATATATTTTGCTAAACTGATGATTGCTTCAGGAGTTACTAAGCAGAAACTGATTTCAGGATTGGCTCAGTAACTGGCACTAGGTTGATTTAACACTCTTGGCAAAGAGCCTGCAATTTGTGTTTATGTAACTTAATGAAGTGCCACCATGGTGCATTTTAAGGATGGCTCACCAAAAAAAGATGAGTTAAAATATCATGGTTGTATGGCCTGTTCTATGTCCAAATCTAAGTTACATTCAGGTGTTTTTCATAATGAAAGGCAAAATTGCTAAAACTTGCTGCCTAGTATTACTGAAGATCAAATACCCTCAACTGCTGTTAGTAATAGTCCCTTTTTTATCCAGTTGGCTGTAAGAGAGAACTTTTGTGGGTAGTCCATATAGCTGATTTTAACTTCTATATTACTAAAAGATTAACTTTCTGATGAAACATTTTCTGAAATTATTAGACACTTGATTATTTTCTAAGAGTGAATAAGATATAAATGAACTCCTTGTGACTTTAATTATTAATAAAATGTTATTATAGATGGTATTGAATGTAAAATTGAAGGAGTATTGACTGACAAGAGTTATACTGTAATTGAGTTTGTAGGTTTGCCTTTGGGAGTATTTGCTGTTTTTCTTTCTTTTTTTTTCAGAAACAGAATCTCATTTTATCACCCTCAGTAGAGTGCTATGATGTCACAGCTCACAGCAACCTCCAGCTCTTGGGTTTAGGTGATTCTCTTGCCTCAGCCTCCCAAGTAGCTGGGACTACAGGCGCTTGCCACAACGCCCAGCTGTCTTTTGTTGCAGTTTGGTGGGGACCGGGTTTGAACCTGCTACCGACGGTCTATGGGGCCCGTGCCCTCCTCGCTGAGCCACAGGCACTGCCCAGTATTTGCTGTTTTTCTTATTTATTTTTTTGCTGTTTTTCTGAAGAAGATAAAATAAAGCATGTGTGGCTACATTTTTTTTTTTTTTTAATTGTTGTGGATTCATTGAGGATACAAGAAACCAGGTTACACTGATTGCATTTGTTAGGTAAAGTCTCTCTTACAATCGTGTTTTGCCCCCAAAAGGTGTGGCACACACCAAGACCCCACCTCCCTCACTCCTTTCCTCTCTCTGCTCTTCCTTTCCCCACCCCTCCCTCATTCTTTCTCTGCTCTCCCCTTCCCTCACCCCCACCATGTCTTTAATTGTCCTCATATCAAAATTGAGGACATGGGATTCATGTTTCTCCATTCTTGTGATGCTTTACTAAGAATAATGTGTTCCACTTCCATCCAGGTTAATACAAAGGCTGTAAAGTCTCCATTTTTTTTAATGGCTGAAGTATTACATTATTCTTTAAAACAGTGGTTCTCAATCTTCCTAATGCCACAAGCCTTTAATAGAGTTCCTGTGAGTTGCACTCCACAGGTTGAGAACCACTCACTTGCTTTAATAGTATAAACTGGCTCTTTTCCTTAGAATAAATTATAAAATAAAAGGCCAAAGTAATTATTTTCCAAATAGTTCCAAACAAGTGTGTTAGAGACAAAAGGAAATAGTGGGAAATAATATAGATTTTGAAATTCTATTTTCAGTTTTAACATTTGACTGATAACAACAAGTCACTAACTCTTTGTTTCTTATTTTCCCTATCTTTAAAATGAAGGGAGGAGGATTTTTAAGATTTTAGTTGGGTAGGGAAATGATTTCTGCTATTGAAAAAAGTTTATTAGACTACAACTAGATAATTCTTAATAAATTAGTTATATTTTGAGCTTTTATGTAAACAACTAATTTTGACTAGAACTCAGTATACTTTTATTAATACTTGTTATTAATGCCTTTATTAATACATGTATCTTTTCACAGATGAGGAAATGAGGTCCTGAGAAGTTAAGTAATTTGCCCAAGTCATGCAGCGTGCACAAGACTCAGAGTAATTCCCCTGTAACGCTTTAAGGCCTGACTTTAAGATAGCTGAAAGTTACTTTTGGAACCCAGTTTATGGGGCAGGAAAGCATGCACAATGTGTTATCCCACTGCTTTTATAGTAAAGTTATAGAAAGGCTAAAAATAGCTTGGGGGGGTTGGATAAAGAGAGAGCTAAATTGGACTAGACTCTAGGGGCCATAGAACTTAAAATAGCTATAAGTATCCCCAGTGATTCAAGCCCCAGGTATGCATGTAAGAATGTCATACCACTTTGAAACCTTATTGTGCCATAATTGGGTCTTCCCCTTGGTCCTTAAATGGCCTACCACTTTTTAAAGACAGAATTTAGCATTAAAATTTTAAAACTTTCTTTCTCATGATATTTCAAAATGTGGGTAGAATAGTCTTTCTTTTGTTATTTTCATATTTAGCAATGTAAACTTTTAAAAATCTGCCCATTTATAATAAAGTATCATAAGGCTTCATTTAGCTCCAGCATGATGGTTCTTTACTTTTATCATCTTTTGATATTTTAGTAGCATTTAACATGGTATCTTTTATATCAAAGCAGCACTACCTTAAAAAATAATTTCACTTAGCTAGGCTTAACTTCTGAGTTTTTGATGTGATGTAGAAAGGAAATTTCATTCTCCTCTCTATAATATTAGTAGTTTCTCCTAGGTTATTTGAGTATTTTTTGAGTGTCATTTGTGCTTACTGTAAGCTCTCCATAATATTCAACGTGGAAATGATTCCTTTTTACAAAAAACATTCATTAGAAATTATATTTGTTGTTAGGAGATTGAAAGTCATATATGAAGTCTATGTGATGGAAAAAGTTTCTCATGATATTCTGTAATTATATTTACTTTTCTACTTAAATACATTACCTTATAATGAGTGAATTAATATTGTTACCTTGACTAAAACTAGTAGGGCTTAGTTGTTCAGGGTTACATCAGGTCTACCCATATGGAAACTGTTCTAGTCCTCATCTAAACCTATGAAGTGATCCTTCCATGAAAGCACACAAAGATCATAGTAAAATACAAATTTGTTTATTTATTAGCTAGTTGTATATAAACAAAATGTATTTATGATATCTTTGAAAGTTCTGTGACAGGCCAGGCATGGTGGGTCACACTTGTAATCCCAGCACTTTGGAAGGTCGAGGCAGGGGTATCACTTGAAGTCAGGAGTTTGAGACCAGCTTGGGCAATAGAGAGATCCTATCCCTACCTACCAAAACGAACAAACAAAAAAAAATTAGCTGGACTTGGTGGCACATGCTTGTAGACTCACCACTTAGGAAGCTGAGGTGGGAGGACCTCTTGAGCCCAGGAGAGGTTGTAAGCCATAATGACACCATTGCACTCTAGCCCTGGCAACAGAGCAAGACCCTGGCTCAAAAAAAAAAAAAAAAAAATTATGTGACAATGTTACTTTCTTTTTTTTCCTAAGGTTTTTTGGCGTTACTTTGATGTATCACTCCTGAGGATCAACTGTCCTTTTCCTGCTTCAAGTTAGATCTTTAAGTGTATAGCACTTACTAAACAGGGGTTGGCAAACATTGCTAAATGTAGTTTCATTAGTATTGCAAAATTGGAGATTTAAACTGTGCTCAGAAATTAGGTATTTGAAAAAATCTGCAATATTCTGTAATATTTTGATAATATACCTTTGAAAAAGTACTTTGAAGTTGTGTAATTGCATACCAGAGTGACCCATTATTAAAAAACTTATCTAGTTCAGTATTTGCTCACATTTTATCTTTTTGAGTAACGTGGCCATATATTAATGTACACATAGAGATTAGTGTAGCTTTAATGTAGTTTCAGTGATCAAGACATGTTCGCGTTAGTTATTATATTTATTGTTAGCAGTGCAATGGTAAACTAATGTATTTTTTCATCCTTTTTCACACAGCAAATATTTATTGAATCCATGCTATAAGGGAGGAACTATAATTGGCCCTTATAAAATAAATATTGTATTTGAGATGCAATTGGTGTGCTCACATTTTATCTCTAAACAGGGTTAATTCATTTAAAATTTGCTAAGCATTTGATCCACTATTCCCACTAAACTTTGGTTTTCATAATATGAATTTTATGTTCTTATGCTTACCTAAGTTAGCTTGAACTTTTTGTTATTCTGTTTTGAAGTTGCCACTCTGTTTACATGTATTTTTCTTTCATTGGATGAAACTTACTATTAGGACTATTAGAATAGCTTCATTTTGTGGTTTCTAAAATATATTTAAATTTAAAATATGTTATTGCTTATATTTATTTTAATATACTCTATAGTTAGGACTAGGATGATGACACTAGCCCTTTCTCAGCACACATATTCACATACCTCCTTGCAGAAGTCTGAACTGTATTGTTGGATGTGGCTTCTTGTGTAGTAATGTAGTAATATGTAGTAATAATGTGTAGTAATCCTGGACAGTGATGCCCTGTGAGGGTACTGAGATGAGTAGAGCTTGGCTTTGTCTAAATATCTGGTATTAGTGAACTAGAATGGAAAGTGGTAAGTTTTTTATATGTTACACTACCATTTATTTGATATCTTGATCAAATGCACAATGTCCTATTTTTTTTCTTATACTCAGAATTTACCTATTTTTTATTTTTATCCACTTCATTTTTTACTTTAAAGAATTATTGCCATTATAGTCGTCAGTATTACTGCTAGTTATTAGTATTAGTTGATGTTTAGGACAGATGCTCTGTATTACTTTGTAGTAAGCGTGTGGGAAAAGAAAAACATCTCTATGCATTCCTATTTTATGAACTAACTGTTAAACTTCATGGTAAAACAAATAATGTTAGATGAATTGTATTTTGTGAGGTGATTTTTTTTTTTTTTATGTTGCATTTGGAACAGTGAAGAAAAACTTAAGGCCTGTGAATATAACCATATAATACACTATCTGAAATTGCATATAGAATTTTAGGAAATGGGAAGGTACAAGGAAAGTAATGAAATTTTTTATTATTAATATTTGTTCTTTTAGAACTATTATTCCATTCTTGAATTAAGTACCTCAAAATATAAAAGAAAGTAAATATGTAGTACAATAACTAAATCTTTTGATTATTTGACCCATTGTATTACTTAATAATGTAGTGACTCTAGCGCAGCGTTTCTCAGCCTGTGAGTCGTGACCCACAGGAACTGTATTAAAATGTCGGGGCATTAGGAAGGTTGAGAACCACTGTTCTAGAGGCTTTAATAGTTACAATTTTTCTTCTTGTCTTAATGTTTCTGTAACTCTGTATTCAAGGTAATTTTGGTGGATGCATATGCCTCACCAAATAGCACCTCTGTCATTTTAGCATTTCAGCATTTACTATGTTTTCTGACGTGTGGAAGGCCCTGCAGTGAATATTTGCTAAATCTTTACATAGGATTTACATAGAGGTTTCTGTTTTAGCTGCGTATGTAGCTGGCTTCACATCACTGAATGATTGTTAGAGCACACAGTCCTATCAGATATCTGGCAGAAATTAAATAGGTTATGCTTGTTTTTGCAATTTTCTAAAATGACTAATCCTTTGAGTAATTAGTGGCTTCATTTAGGGCCCATCATTCAGTATTGGTGATGGCAAAGCACTGGTTTAGACCTTTACATAAAATAGAAGGATCTGGGTGCCCTTGCTGGTAGAAGTAGGTAGGACAAAGATGGGTAATGTCAGGCTAGTCCACATTTTGAAAGATAGACAATGAGTTTCTACAGAGTAAGTTTCTCAGTCACATTTAGAGTTATGTGATCTAGGAAGGCTCTGTGGAATCAGCTTTTGTTTTAGAGAAATTCAAAGCCATCTTTTTAAAAATTTGATGGGCTCTTTCAATTAAAAATTTAAATTTCTTTATAGTCCCTCCTATCTTTAGACCATGATGATACTGAGCTTCAAGTAAGGAGAATGTGAAAAATAAATTTGTACTTCATTACAATTTAAAACATTTTGAACTATAAAACAGATTTTGAGGTGGTTATTTGCTTTACAGAATGTCTCACTTAACCTGCATGTAAAATGATAAAATGATTTTAATTACCAAAATGTTATTTACAATAACTTTTTAGGAAGTCAGTTACACAAGGTTGAGGTTTATCTGAGGTTGTAAAAACATATTACTAAATAGTACAATTTTTCCTTTCTAAATGAAATGTTCTATTGACAGTTAACAAAATTAATATCTTAAGCTATTATAAATGAACATAAATAGATCTTTTCTATTATTTTTCTAGTCCTTTTAAAATTAAAGAAATTTTTTATCAACCCCTAAAAGGGAAAGAACTCATATGCACTAATGACGTTATTTCTCTCATTTTTCTGTGAAAACATATGCTTATATTAGATAATTATCCCAACGCCTTTTCTGGAATATTTTGCTCTTATTTAAAGAAGTATTATTTCAGGGCAGCGCCTGTGGCTCAGTGAGTAGGGCACCGGCCCCATAGGGTTCAAACCCAGCCCCGGCCAAAAAGTGCAAAAAAAAAAAAAGTATTATTTCAGTTATAATTACATAAGAAACTGTTTCCAGCCAACTTCATGGAGGAAGTATTCCTCATCCCTTCAAGAAAAACTTCACAAAACCTTTTTCACATGTCAATATTGGGAGGGCAAAGCATAAGTAGACTAAAAATTAATGTTGGATTATGATTTTATTTACAATTGTGTGTTCCTACAGGGTGATTTGAATTTAATATTTCTATATGTACTTAAGAACTAAGATATTAAATGATCAGCTAATCTTTATTCCTAAAGATCTTCTCAGTCTGTATGCATACAGTACCTGTGCATGTGTGAAAGTGCGCTCGTGGCTGCACACACAGGCAAGAGCCCAAGAGCCCTGCAGTTCACATTCCTTTCTCATCAATCACTGAATAATCAATGGCTCCTAATAACTTTCTCCTTATAGAGGTTCACGGTCATCTTTTTGTGATACTTTAAGTAATTTAATATACTGAGTGGTAGGTAGTGACTTAAGAATTTTGCTCACCTCATTTAGAATAAAGTCAGTGGACACCTAACTTGATACAGTCCTGAACATCTTCCTTGTGCGGAAGGGGAAATTTACTATTTATGGTGTTACAGTTAACATTTCCTTCCTGGAGATGTGTTGAATACTAAATTTCTTGACTAAACTGTTTACTTTTGGATTATTTGGTAAGAAATAAGTTTGTTTTATGGATATAGAGAAGAATTTATCAATTCAGATATAAATTCCCTTTTCTGAATTATCTACCATGTTTAGAATGTCAAACCAGTTATCTGCAGTTTAATTTTCTTAACAAATTTATCATTTTCTCTGCTTAAGTTGACTTTGTAATTTTTGAGCAGACAGTTATGTTGGTATTTAAATTCCAAATTGAAACAAACATGGAAAAGTATAGTTAATGTATTTTTACTGGGTAGAGTGGGTATTCTTATACATGGTACCTGTGTACATAAAATTAGAACACCCATAATCCTTACATTTTACAAATCTAAATACAAAGGGTACCAAAAAATGTATATAAATTTTAAGAAAGGAAAAAAAACTGTATTAAAATTGTAATACTTAAGTCATATTTGACTTCTATAATTAAAAGAGATAAAAGATACAATATGCAAGATAAACATCAGTATGTATTGAGTACTAACCATTTTAATACAGTTTTTTCCTTTTTAAAAATGTGTATACACTTTTTGACACTGTATTTTAAAACATTACTTTAACTGTCTTTGGATGTTTTGCTGTTGCCTTAATCATCATCATTTTTTTTTTTTTTTTGGAGACAGCCTCAAGCTGTTGCCCTACATAGATTGCCGTTTCATCAGAGCTCACAGCAACCTCCAACTCCTGGGCTCAAGCGAGTCTCCCCCCTCTGCCTCCCATGTAGCTGGGACTATAGGCACCTGCCACAATGCCTGACTATTTTTTGGTTGCAGCTACCGTTGTTTGGCAGACCCCGGGCTGGATTCGAACCCGCCAGCTCAGGTGTATGTGGCTGGCGCCTTAGCTGCTTGAGCCACAGGCACCAAGCAGCTTTAATCTTTTCTTGTTGATCCCGTTACCATCTCTTTGAAAAGTATCTATGAAAAATTTTAATTTAAAGTATATTTAGGCTCGATGCCTGTAACTCATGTGGCTAGGGCGCCAGCTGCATACACCAGAGCTGGCAAGTTTGAATCCAGCCCGGGCCAACCAAATAGCAACAATGACAACTATAACCAAACAAACAAACAAAAAAAAAAATTGGGAGGCTGAGGCAAGAGGATTGTTTAAGCCTAAGAGTTTGAGGTTACCGTGAGCTCTGATGCCACAGTACTCAACCCAGGGCGACAGCTTGAGACTATCTCAAAAAAAAAAAAAAAAAGAGTATACTTAGTCTGTGTTTCATAAAATAGAATGCATCATATTTCCTTAGTAGGGGAATTCATATTCACTTTACATGCTTAGAAAAAATGTGTATTTTTCTATGCTAACAAAAGAAGAAAACCAATAACTTATCAACAGACTTTTTATAATTTCAAATGTAGGTCATTGCTTTAATGATTTACAAGTAATAAGATATGATTAGAATTATAGTTATCAAGATAAGAGTTTTAAATGATTTAAGTTTAAACTCAGAGATTTGGTATGGAAATAGAGTTGGTTTATTTTGTTTATGGCTAAGAGATATTCAGACCCAGAACATCATTGGATGAGTTCTTACTTGCTGCTAGCATAATCCTTCACTTTTTTTCTCTTCCGTTTTTTCCATTGTACTGCTCCCTGTATCTTGTCCCATCTCCTCAGAATTACCTCCTGAATCTGGTGATTTCTTTCCATTAGGACCTCTCCAGGTCCTAATTATTATTTGTTGCTGGGACTTTTGGAATTGTCACGTGATAAGTCTTCTCATGCCAGTTGTCTCAACATTTTTAATTTAGTCATTGTTTTGTTACAAGCATAGTCTTTTTTTTTTTTTTAATCTGATTGTAGTGAAAGATTTTTTTATTGGTTTGTTGGTGAATAAGGAGTAAAGCCCCAAATCCTTAGCTTGACATAAAAGACTCATCTCAATATCTTCCCTGGTGTACCTGTATTTCTGCCAAGCTGAACATAACTTTTATTAAAAATGTTGTTATTCTTTTATAACTCCATATTTTGGATACATTTTCCCTGTCAGGAAAATGCCTCCAATACTCTTCCTTTTTTGCCCGAAAACCCCTATATGTTTTTTTGCAGGTTTTGGGTATCTCCCTTCTCTGTGTAAAACATTCCTAACTTTTCCAGGTGAAAGATAGGTGTCACTTCCCCTGAACATTTGAAGCACTGTATTTACACTTTTATGTTGTACTATAGCTGCTTCAGGAAGAACTCTGAACCTGTGCTTGCTTTGAGGAAAACATACCTTAAACGAAGTTTTCTGTCTTTAAACAGTGGAAGAATCATCAGTACAGAAAAAGACTTCTGTGATTAAATGTCAGGTGAGCCCATGCACACCAAGCAGCAGATACCACCTGGGTGTCCTCTAATTGAATTTCTATACTATCTTGAAAAAGCCTCATATCCCACAGGCTGAGAGCCCAGGCCCCAAAACTGCCCCCTCCTTCAGACACCAATCATAAGTCTGGGCCTCTAATTTCTGAGTAACAGGCTTCAAGTTGCTTCAGATTCCTCCCCCCTCCCACATCCCCAGTTTTGATTAACTTACTAGAGCAGCTCACAAAATTCAGAGACCCATTTATATTTACCAGTTTATTATAAAGGATATTACAGAGGATACAGATGAAGAGGTGTGTGTAAGGTGAGTTACAGGAGTATGGTTGCAGAGCTTACATGTCTTCCCTGGGCGGGAATCTCTGCATGTTCTGTAATCCAGAGGCTGTCCAAACCCAGACCTCTTGGGTTTTTATGGACAACCATGAGAAATGTGATTAGAGTATGAAGTGGGACTTTCTCTGGAATAAGAGTCTTTTTACTCTCAGAAAGGTAGGGGAAGCCAAGGAAATACTGTATCTTGAGGCCTGCTCCTGAGTCTTAACACATCCAACATTATAGCAAAAGACATACTAGAGGTAGTTATGAACCAGGAACCGTGGATGAAAACCTATCAAAATCCCACAATAGTTGTTTACAGTGTTTGTCTTCTGGCATTTCAGTTTCTTGAGAGCAGGAATTGTGGACTGTTTTGGATTTCATTGTCCACCAAATACATATATTTGTTTCTCTGAATGTGTTTTTTATTTTTGGTTTTTTTAGAGACAGTCTCACTCTGTTTCCCTAGGGTAGAGTGTTGTGGCAGCAGTCTATCTAGCTCATGTAACCTCAAACTCTTGGGCTCAAGAGATTTTCTTGCCTCAGTCTCCCAAGTAGTTAGGACCACAGGTGTCACAGTGCTTAGCTAATTTTTCTATTTTTAGTTAAAATGGGGTTTCATTCTTGCCCAGGCTAGTCAAACTCCTGAGCTAAAGTGATTATTTCACCTCAGCCCCCTAGAATACTAGGATTTATGGGCATGACCCACTGGCCCATGCCTCACCTGAATGTTTTGATTTCATTCTATCAGTTTGCCTGAAATATTACTAATTAAAGATCCTTTGGGATTGACAATTATCCTTTTTTTTTTTAAGTTCAGATTTCTCTGAAAAGATATCGAGAGTCATTATCTTTGTATAAATTAGCTCAATTAGATTATATTCCTTGTGATACTAAGCTGAGAACAATAGTACCAAGAGAAGGAGAGTTTTCTTGAAGGGGAGAAGGGACTGATGGACATAAATACTTTCTGGAGAGAAAAATGTTAGTTTTCAGTAAGACTTGATGATGTGGACATGTGAAAATACAGCCCTTCATCTCTGTATTATTCCACATCCCAAAACTTAGAACTCAGGTTAACACATTGGCATCTCTGTTGGCATGAGTTTATCATTTCTTTTTTCTTTTTTTTTTTAAGTTTTTGATAATTTATTTTATAGCAGTAATCAGAAACAATACAATATCCTGACTGTCCTCCTACTTATCTGATCATTTTTTCCCTCAGGATCCTCTCCTGGTTCCTCTTGCTCTGACCCCGTAATGGTTGGAGGGCTCTGAAGCTCTGTCTTTGATATTCATCCTCTTCACAGACATTTCTTCTGGGCATTATTCCCCATCTCCATGGGTTTGACCATTATCTATATTCTGACTCCCAAATTTATTCAATCCAAACAAATTCCTAAACTTGACACCTGGGAGGCCCAACAGCCTCCAAGACCTTCTACCTCAGTGTCTAACAAGCAACTCAGACTTATTGTACCCCTCCTCTTTTTGTATCCAATACCTGTGTTTTCTGCCTAGGCTCTGTATAACCCATGCCAGAAGATCAGAAGTTACTGTTTAGCTCTTTATCTTCTCAAACCCAACAGGAGCTGAGTCCTCTCTAATATCTCTTCAAACCATTTCCTTCTCTTCATCCCAACCACCTGCCCTCTACTTTATTACTTCCTGGTTCTCATTCTTTTATTGGACTTTTAACAGTAGCCTTCTGACTTTTTACCTGGCCTGGGTGCCATCCCTTCTCCTAAATTACTTTCCCCTGTAGCCACCAAAGGTACTTTTTTTTTTTTTTTCTTTAAATCATAGCTGCGTACATTAGTGCAATCAAGGGGTACAATGTGCTGGTTTCTTATACAATCTGAAATGTTTTCATCAAACTGTTTAACATACCCTTCATGGCATTTTCTGTATGAAGACAGTTGTATTCTGCATTTAGTAAGCTTTGCCTGTACCCTTCTAAGATGCACCATAGGTGTGGCCCCACCAATAACCCTCCCTCCACCATAACCTCCCCTCTCCCCTCCCTTCCCATATTCTTGTGCTATGGTTAGGTTATAGCCTTCATATGAGACCTTTAAATTAGCTTCATAGTAGGGCTGAGTACATTGGATATATTTCTTCCATTCTTGAGATACTTTGCTAAGAAGAATATGTTCCAGCTCCATCCATGTAAACACAAAAGAGGTAAAGTCTCCATCCTTCTTTAAGGCTGCATAATATTCCATGGTATACGTGTGCCACAATTTATTAATCCCTTCCTGGGTCGATGGGCACTTTGACTTCTTCCATGACTTAGCAATTATGAATTGAGCTGCAATAAACATTCTGATACAGATGTCTTTGTTGTAGTGTGATTTTTGGTCTTCTGGGTATATACCTAGTAAAGGAATTATAGGGTTGAATGGAAGGTCTATTTTTAGATCTCTAAGTACTCTCCAAACATCCTACTAAAAGGAACGTATTAGTGTGCATTCCCACTAGCAGTGTAGAAGTGTTCCTTTTTCTCCACATCCACACCAGTATCTCTGGTTTTGGGATTTTGTCATGTGGGCTAATCTTACTGGATTTAGATGATATCTCAGAGTAGTTTTGATTTGCATTTCTCCTATGATTAAGGCTGGTGAGCATTTTTTTCACGTATTCTGTGCACCTGTCTTCTTTGGCTGTGCACCTGTCTTCTTTGTAGAAGTTTCTCTTCAAGTTCTTTGCCCAACCTGAGACGAGATCACTTGTTCTTTTCTTGCTAATACGTTAGAGTTCTCTGTGTGTTCTCGTTACTAAACCTTTGTCGGAGGCATAACTTGCAAATATTTTCTCACATTCTGAGGGCTGTCTGCTTGCTATACTTACTATGTGCTTGGCTGTACAGAAGCTTTTTAGTTTGATCAGGTCCCAGTAGTGTATTTTTGATAATGCTTCAATTGACTGGGGAATTCTTCTCATAAAATATTCACCCAAGCCAATTCCTTCAAGAACTTCCCCTGCACTTTCTTCTAATATTTTAATAGTTTTATGTCTTAATTTTATTTTATTTTTATTTATTTATTTTTTTATAATATTTTATTTTATTTTTTTGAATCATAGCTGTGTACATTAGTTCAACCATGGGGTACAGTGTGGGGGCTTCACATGCAATCTGAGATATTTTATCAACCTGATTAACATACCATTCATGATATTTTCTCATTTACTATATGAAAACATTTTTGATCCGTATTTAGAAGTTTTCTCCTGACCCTTCAAATATGTACCACCCATGTGATCTCACCCTTTGTCCCAACTTCCCCCACCCTCTCC
>CAUYON010017240.1:0-29088 GCA_963573935.1 Arctocebus calabarensis
GAGGTTGCTGTGAACTGTGATGCCACAGCACTCTCTCCAGGGTGACAGCTTGAGGCTCTGTCTCAAAAAAAAAAAAAAAGAAAGAAAAAGAAAACAGTGCATAGAACATGGTATGCGCTCAGAATGAACATATTTACGTATCTATATGTAATATCTATGTGAAAAAAATGGATGCAGCTTTGGGACAGGAGCACTGGAATTAAGACTCTATAAAAGGTAAGAGCATAATTATGGTAAATACATTTATTTATTTATTTATTTATTTATGTTGGTAAATACATTTATTAAGGATGCTCTTTGCTCGGCACCCGTCACTCAGTGTTTAGGGAGCCAGCCACATACAATGAGGCTGGTAAGTTCAACTCAGTCTGGGCTAGCTAAACAACTATTAAAAAAAAAATAGCTGGGCATTGTGGTGGGTACCAAGAGTTTGAGATTGCTGTGAGCTGTGACATCATGGCACTCTACCGAGGGCGACATAGTGAGATTCTTTCTCAGGGGAAAAAAAAAAAAGAAGTTCACTTTTCTCAACAACAAGCTTACAAAGCAGGTGCTGCTCTGACTGTCCCTATTTCGGAGATGAGAAACCTGAGGTGTTAAAGACCTTTCCTGAGGTCTCTAACCTGGAAGGGAGGGGAGGCCAGGATATAAACCCAGGCAGCTTGGCCCTGGAGTCCTCATTCATATCCATGAGGTTGGCTGTACTTTCAGGGGGTGGGTGATGTGGGAAGAGAAAGCACTTATCTACAGACAGGCTATATTGTTCTGGAGTTGACAAGAGCTGTGGACCTGGGGAAGAGGTGGTGAGAATGTGCAGGATCACACTGGATTTGTTTTTCAAGAGTGCCCAAGGGAGCTCGTGACACGCTTCCTGGGCTTTGCCTTATACAGCATTATTTTTCAAATAATAGAACCTACCTCTTCCTTTTAGGAAACGTTCCTCACCCTACTTTCAACCATATAATCAGGCAAGGCTGACCCCAAAGTCTAGGTCAAGATTTGGCAAGTGACCAGACCTGGTCAATGTTGGTAAGACCCACCCTCCATTCAGGGATTGGTTTGTGGTAAGCACGTGATTAAAGGTGAGCCAATAGAGACAAGCCTGGACTGCTACTCATCCCATGGAAAAGATACATTTTTTTCTGCTGGTGTTGCTGAGTTTTAGGACATAAGCCTGGAACTTGGGCCATCTTGCCATCTCTTGGGAAGAGTCATCCTGAAAATGCAGATGATGTGAAGGACAACAGAGCTGAGAGGTAGAGAGACCCAATCCTGTTGATGACCCCCTGGGTCCAGCCTGCCAGAATCTAGTTTTACCTAGATTCATTTGAAATCTAGTTTCAGAGGGGGCAAAACATATGCATTATAATTTAAGCTAGGCTGAGTTGGATTTTTGTCATCTGTAACCAACCAAATCCTCAATGCCTTTCTCCAACCACCTAGCCTTTTCTATTCTTCTCGTACACAAAGCTCTTTTTTTACTGAATATCATGTGCCTACTAGGTCACCCCTTGGCATGGTGTGCTCTTTCTTAGGCTTCAGTTCTCAGTTTAAGCCTCCCCTCCTCAGAGAGACTGTCTCCATCTTTCAGTCCAAAGCAGACTCCAATATCCTTCCTGACCACGTCCTTGGTATTTCTGGTTTTGTTGTTGACATTGTTTGTTCTCCAGCATTTAATCATAAACTCCATGGGGATCTTGGTCTGCTCTATTCATGGCTGCATCCCCAGGATCCAGGATGACACTTGCCACACAGTAGGTACTTAAGAACTATTTGTTTGTACTAGAGAGCCACAGATGTGATCTTGCTTAATTTCCAAGCCCACCTCATTTGGATAGCGTTTGCCCCTAACTTGTGGCTGGCTACTCATTTCATCCATAAATATTTATTCAGTGCTGTGTGCTAGGTGCCATACTACTGTCTAGAGGTAGTATAGACAGGTTAGACACTTAGACAAAACTTCAGACTTTCTGAGGGTAAAAAGACAACACATAAGAAAACAAGTAAAATGAATTCCACTAATAATAAGGGCAATGAAGAAAATAAAGCACACGAATTTGAGGGTGACTGGGGCAGGTGATCAGTGAGGCAGTGATAGTTGCCGACACTGGAAAGAAGAAGAGGGGGCAGACAGAGAGCCTGGGGAAAGTGTGGAGTGAGGCCTGGAGGTAGAAGGCCCTCAGGGGGTTCATGGAGAGCAAGGCTGAGGTGGCAGGTGCATGGGGAGTGTCAGCGACAGGGAGAGAGGTGTAAGGTGAGCCAGTCCTGGGCAGGTCCTGCAAGGCCACAAGGAGTGGCTCAGAGATCTGATTCCAGGGCCTGCACATGGCAGAAGAAGCTCGTAGGAGAGCATGGCATGATCTGTCTCACATCCTAGCCTTGTGTTGGCCCAATTTGGATGCAGGCTAGGCTTTCCAGGGTGGCTTAAAAGGCCTGGAATATTCTTATCCTCTCTCTTCTCTCCTTAGCATTCTTTTATTCAAATGCAAACCTCTCACTGCCCAAAGGAAAAAACTGCTACTTCCACTGCTGTGGAGGGTAAGGGTTTCTCTTTCCCCTCTTCTACTCAAGGTCTTCTTAAGGCCACTCCAGGGCCAGGCCCCTGAAGCTACATGCCCCTAGGGATAGCAGCAGGGCCATTTCTAGCCTTCCTTCTTAGGGATGGGAGACAATTGTCTGGCAGCATCTTCCTATAAGGGCTTCCCCATCTTCCACATACCTCTTTTCTCTATGGAATTTTCCAACATGACATGTTCATTTATGTTCAGCGCAAGGCCTGGGTCTCAGCTACAGCCTGGGAAGGGCAGCCTGGGAAGACCTTGAGGTCTTCCTTGCTCCTTCTTTGGGGGCTATGTGAGCAAACAAGAACAGCCAGCCCCCTACTCCCCTGCCCACAGCTCCTGCAGCACAAAGCACAAGACCGCTTTGGGTGAGGTATCGTAAGTTAGACACTCCCAGCCCAGCAAAGCCCCCAGTTACACACTGTTCTGTGTTCCAAATCACATCCAGAGCCCTTCCTGTCTGGTTCTTAGGCCTAGGACAGGGGGGTAGAGAGCTGGTTCCAGAAGGGGACTGTCTCCTTCTGACCTTTAGCTTTGTGACATCCTAGCAACATGTTCTAATGGCAAGTTACTTAACCTCCATGTATTATTTTCTCATAGGGTGGTGGAGAAGTTGGCTTTTATATGCAAAAAAGCTTAGATGAATAGCTGGAACATAGTAAGCCTACAAAACATGCTGGCCATTCTTATTCTTTCCCATTTTACCTTTTACCTGCAAGAAACAGAAACTCCACTCAAGTTATCCCAAGTACACAGAATGGAGTATAGGCCTCCCAGTGAGGTCAGGTACTGGTGGCTCTCTTTGGGGACCAGATAGCTTCATTTTCAAAGGCATTTGCTTCCCTTCGCCCACCAGCTTTTTCATCATGTTCAGTGTCTGTGGCTCGTGCCTTCAGCCTCCATATTGTCCATAAGGCTCATCTTTCTGCCTCTGACTTCATCATCTTGGCCACTCATCTTCTGCTCCTTTTGCTAACAAACCTTGTCATTTTGTTACTTCTCGGTCAAACTTCCTAAGAAAGGTCATCTATTGGCCCAGCTTACCAAGGGCCATGGTTATTAACCAATCTCCCATCCAATGCCTTTGGGTCAGCTGCCATTCCCAGTTGGGTAAGGGGACAGGGTGACATAATACCAAACATGGCCACCAAGGCCACAGTGGCAGCTGGCTGCTCCCCTTAGAAAGCACGATGGGTGGTTGACATCCTCCATGTGTGTTTCCAAAGACGTCGGCTAAGGCACCAACTGAAAAGTTAGAAGAAATGATCAAGATCACCTTCCCCAAGCCCCTCATTTTATAGGTGAAGAGACTAAGACCCAGCTTGGGGAAGGGATTTGTTCCAAATCTGATAGCCAATGAATGGTGGATCCCAATTCAAGATTATTCCATAAAGATCATTTGGTTTACCTAAGCATCAGATGCTCAACAACCTACTCTTCCTCTCCACAGAGCATAGAGATAAAGCAGAAACTCTCCCCCCAGTGGAAGCCAGTGGGGGGTCAACACAGAAGCATGTGCTGTGCTTGGATGGCCAGGCATGTTACAGAGATCACCCTTTCCATACTGCCCGAGGCCCTTGGAGCAGAGCCTCCTCTTAGCACCAATGTTCCCGAGGAAATGGAGGCTCCAGGAAGTTTTGTCACCTGCCAAGGTCAACCAGCTGATGTAGTCAGTGCTGGGGTCCACACTTAAGCCTGTCTGAACCTAGAACCTTTGCACTCATCCCCATGATGAAAGCTCAACGACACCATTCAGGCAGCCTGTGTGGAGAGTAGGAGTGGTGTGTGCTGAGGTTAAGGGTGGGGATGGTGACTGGAGCCCAGAGGTGTGTGCTGAGGCTAAGGGTGGGGATGGTGACTGGAGCCCAGGGAACACAGATCAGGGGTCAGGAAAGCCAGAAGCCTTTCTCTCTCACAGTCTTGTACTGGGACTTGGAGGTGAGCCCCGGATCTTCTCTGCACCTCAGCTTCTCTGTAAAACGAACACCCCATCACACATAAGCCCGTATGTTCTTTAGAGAGTTAGAATAAAAAAATGAGAAAACAGAAAGTGTTCTCAACAATGTGAAGAAAAATCCTGAGTCCTTGGAGGCTAATTCAAAGGATTAATAATAATTATATATTATTTAATACTCCTCAGTATTAGGTCTAAAAAATAATCAAGGAATGACAGAGCTAGCATAGGTTTCTGGGAGAAGCTGAGATAGACTTCAGTACTCAGAGAGTTGTCAGGCAGCCTCTCCCTACAACCAGGCATTTGGGGGACACAGAGTCCTGGCTGACCTGAAAGGCCTAAACCAGAGGGTGTTTCCTGGGTTTTGTCTTGCAGGCAGGGGAGCAGAAGGAACAGGTTTGGGCTCTGGAACCAGAGCAGTTATGGAATCCTGGACTTACACTCCCTGAGCTTCAGTTTCCTTCTTTGTTAGATGGGCTGGGGTGCTAACATAATCTACCTGCACAGGTTGTTGTGAGAAGTTAATGAAGCAAGACATGTGAAGTGCTTTGCACTGTGTCTGACACACAATATGCACTTGATGAATATTAACTTTATTATGGTTAAGCTAACCTTGAGTCCATGGACAAGGACAAAGTGCATTTGCATGAGCACTTTTCCAGAGTATCAGTTAGCTATTGCTGCATAACTAACTCCCCTAAAACTGAGTGAAAACCATCACCATTTATTATTTTTCATGGGTCTATGCATGAAGACAGCCCCCCAAATCCCCCTTAACTATTCTTTCCTGATGCAAAGTCTTGGTGGGATTGATACCACCTTTGGAGCTGGAGGTTTCTTAGGCCATTTGTCCATTCCATCGCCTGAGCCTGCTTTGGGCCTGGACCAGTGGCTCAGTTCTTGTCCCAAACCCAAGATTTATTGTACTGGAGCTGAGGATGTGCAGGTGGTGGAAGCTTCTGCAGCCATTGTGTAGCCATGAGATACTGGACCAGCTGTCTGAGCATACAGTGAAGCCACGGAGCTGAGCAGAACCAACCTGAGAGAAGAAATTGCATTCTGGAGACAAAGCTCATGTGCTCACATTGTCCACAGTTTGAAGCCAGTCCTACCCTGAAGTTTCCAGTTTTGTGAGCCAATAAATGTTCTTTTGCTTAGAGCTGTATGGGATGAATAATTTATGACTTGCAAACAAAAAAGTCCTAAACAGATATGCCCAGGAAGTGGACAGGCCAGCAATGGCCTATGCTTTGTGGCTGGTGAAATAATCGAGTGGCTAAAATTTACTGTTTGTGCCCCCTGTGGGTTAGAGACTCCACTCAAAGTTGATTTCATGATTCTAGAGTGATCATTTTGTACCATTTGACTATAAACAGTTTGGGGTAGGAACAAGGTCTCAGCCATCTGCCCTATCAGCTGCTTGAGGCCAGGTGAATAAAGAGGTTCTTCATACATACTTATGTGAATGAAAAGCTTCTGATTTAGTGTACTAAATGAGTACTATTACTATGAGCAAGTAAACAGATTAGGGAACTTAACAACATTTAACCTCTTAGAAGGTGTCTTCTGTGGTTTGAATGTGTCCCCCAAGTTTGTGGGTTGGGAATTTAATCCCAGTGCAGCAGTGTTGGAGGGAAGGCCTACAAGGAGGTGACTGGATCATTAAGGCAGAACCCTCATGAATAGATTAATGTCATTAATGTGGGAGTGGGTTAGTCATTGTGAGTGCAGGTTGTTATAAAAGGGAGTCTGCCCTTGTGTTATCTTGCTCTTCCACTTTCCATTATATGAAAACCCTAGCCAAATTCTTGTGCTATGCTCTTGGACTTCCCAGCCTCCAGAACCATAACTTCTTTTCTTTATAAATTACCTAGTCCTTGTAATTGGGTTATAGCAATAGAAAATGAACTAACTTAGTGGCATAACAGTGGACTCCTGAATTAACAAGAGACTGCTACTTGAGTGGTTTTGATGGGAATGACAAAAGTGGCTGAGGCTGGCAAAAGACCTTGTTCTTTTCTGCAAAGAGGCCCTTGCATAAAGACTCACCAGAGATTTCACCAGGAAGGACAGGCCCTGGAGTTATAGCAAGCTACCTTAATGAAGAGGTCCTGTCTCCAATTCTGTTGTAATAAGCATAAACATGAGAAGCAGCATGATAAACTTGTAAACACCATGGCTTTGGAGTCATAGAGCCTGTGTTCAAAATTCTGGCTCCTCCACTTAGCTAATCTTGGGCAAGCTGCTTAATCTCTCAGAGCCTCAGTTTCCTCATCTGTAGGATAGAATATGATAATGGGACTTACCTTCAATGGATGTATTGAGAATCCATGAGAAAGTGCTGAAAAAGAGTTTAATCTGGTGCCTGGGACAGAAGTAGTGGTCAATAAACAATGCACACGCACACATAAACAAAAATCTAAGTGGCTGTATTACGTGTGTACACAACAAACACTGAAATGTTGCATATGCCTTGACATATCCGTATTTTATGGCCTCTGACCATTTGTCGTCTTAAACTTTTATTTATTTATTTATTTGAGACAGAGCCTCAAGCTGTCACCCTGGATAGAGTGCTGTGGCATCACAGCTCACAGCAACCTCCAATTCCTGGGCTCCAGCGAGTCTCCTGCCTCTGCCTCCCAAGTAGCTGGGACTACAGGCGCCCGCCACAACGCCCAGCCATTTTTTGGTTGCAGTCATTATTATTATTTGGCAGGCCCAGGCTGAACGTGAACCTGCCAGCTCAGGTGTACGTGGCTGGCACCTTAGCCCATTGAACCACAGGTGCCAAGCCTGTTGTCTTAAACTTTTGAAGACACTTTCTGCTTCTAAAAGCTCCTGCTCCCAATCTGCCTTTGCTTTGACATTTCCAGTCGATTTTCTCAGCAGTCGTCCTGCAGTTGCTTTCTTTAATTAGTTTTCCTCATAACTTTGACCTTCATTTTGTTGGAGCTGAGCTACAGGGCACTTGAGAGCTGGTTACTGGGGAAGCATGCAGACAACTCAGAGTAGGAACTGAGACCTCTCCACCCCATGAAGTGCCACCTCACCCTTTCAAAAACCACTAGAGCATGTTTGAGAAAAGTTAAGCTGTTTTATTTCATAGGATAGCTCCACATCAAACCAGCAGGCACCATCAGAATGCGCACCAGAGGATCCAGTCAGACACGCTACAGGACGGGCGTTTGGTCATAAGGTAGAGAAACCATATCCGGGAGAGGGCAACACTTATCATCACATGGGGACAGGCAACCAGCAATTTCCTAGGGTAGTTTTGGTTTGTTTTTCCTGTCGCAATTTGGGGAAGGAACCAAAGGAAACAAAATAGACCAGCCACTCTGAAGCAATCAGAAGCAAACCTATTGCCAAACCATGTAAACAGTCACACTGCCGGGGACTAGGGCCTGAGCAGAAACTTAAGCCGGGATCTACTTCCATCCAAGGAAGGAAAAGTGCACTCTGGTTGTTCTGGTTCAAGGAACAGCTTTGTTATTTGCCTGGGACAGTTCACACAGAAAGGAGGTGTCAGCAAGGGGCAGCGATGGCCATTTGGCCAGTCCCAGAGGGTGGGACAGCGGGACACTGGCAGATCAACCTCAGAGAGGCCAGGAGGGCTGAGACCTGACAGCCAAGTCCCTTCTCTCAACTCCCCTGGGCAGCTCTGGGTATGTGGGGAATTCTCTACATGGCTGCTCAGAAGAGAGGAGACCCCAGAGAACCGGGGAAGTTGACCTTTTCAGTCAGCATTAGCTCTGCATAGCAGAAATCAGCTAAGCAACACCTCGGCTCACCCCTTCCTGCCTTTTCCTCCCCACCACCCACCCTTCTTCCCAGCCCAACAGGGCTCAGCACCATGGCTGTGAGCCAGTCATTCTTCTTTCTGGGTATCTCAGGAGAATGAGGCATTTGCTCTAAAGTGGAACCATCTGGATGTGTGAAAAGTTAGGAGTAGAAAGACTGAGAGGAAGAATCATCACATCAGTCCTCATGGTTTTCCATTAGCCGTGTACATGCACTGAGTGCCTGATAATGACCAGGTCACGCAAAGTCCTCCGCATTCATGCCTCCTGCATGAGAAAGAAATACACCCAACAAGGCACTCCAAGGGACCCCAACAGAGAAGAAAGCCCTACGGAAAGGCCTTTCCCCACACCGGCTCCCCCTCGGGTACCACAAACCAGTTTTAAGTGTTTGTAAGGCAGATCTCTGAACTGCTGGTTCCAGGCGATAGCCAAAGGATGGCTCGATTTCCCTGTGTCTCTTCCCACTCTGATTTCTTCATTGAATAGAAACCTTTCATCCCTTGGGAATCCATTTCTCTCCTGCCCCCTGGCCTGGTGACTTCAGAGAAAAGACTCCCAAGTCTAATTCCCAAGCCCACAATTGCCTCCAATTGTGTGCACTCTGTCGGGGTTCAAAAGGCGCTTCAAGGTGAGAAATCGTTAGCACTGAAAACAAGGAAAGGCAAGAATTTTTCATAGAATCCCACAGCTCAGAGCAGCTCTTTAAGAGGAAAGGGGAAGAAGGGGGGAGTAGGGGAGGAAGCACAGCTTGTTCTCAATTTTATCCGAGGAAGGTCTTTAGCGGCAGCTGGGCCACGGGCCCAGGAAACTAGACCAGGAGTTAATTGTCTTTGGTCAGTTTTAAATGAACATCTTGCTGGTTCATTCATTCCTAAAGTAGACTGAACATCGGTTATACATAAAGACAAAAGGCTTGAGCTCAGGATAAGTCGAAGGTTAAGAAATCATTCCGTGAAGCAAACAAACAAAAAATGCCCGTTATCAACTAACTGATCAGTACAGCTTTCAATAATGATGATGAACAAGTAGGTAAACACCACTTTCCCTTGTACAATTGGTTATATTGAGGACTACTAACTAGGTTACTACATTTCCCCCACACTCACTGTACAGTTAGGTTTCTGGTATTTGTTTTTACATTGATCTATCTACTAGGTGCAAAGATTTGGTGAGTGGCATTGGCTATAATTATAGCCTTCTGAAAAAATTACAGTTTCACATTTTAACAGTTACTTTCCAGCATTTAAGCAAATACAGCAATATATAGTGGACTTAAACAGGCAGGAGTCAGGAAGAGAATGCCAATGTTCAGTGAATGTTGATGGGATTGGACGATGTGCAGGGTTAACCGAGATGAGCCTGGAGCCAAATGAGGAAGCAGGTAGGCGGGGAGTATTTTTCCACTTGGTTCTGGTCAGACTTGCTGCTGGATGAGTGGGGATGTGTCTGCCGTCTGTGCATGCATGTCCCTAAATGTAAGCTCACCAGCCATTCCCCAATGGGAAGAAATAGGTGCCCAAAGAAAACAGCATAGGCCCTGCCTTCAGGGAACTCAGTGAAAGTAAGGAAAAGTGAAATCAGTCAATTCAGAGAAAAACCCCCACCTTCTGACTGGTTTCACGTCTACCGCTGCAGGAGGCAACAGATTCGTCTACTCAAATTTTTGTGTTTCATTTAGTAGTCGTGGTAGAGAACATTACACTTCCCACGGGAGGCTGCTGATTTTAAGGTCTCGGAGCGGCTCTGGGGTAGAAATAAAAAGTCTTGTATCATGGCTGGACAGCATTAGCATCCTTTTAAGTAAAATAAATGAACTTAGGAGCCTTATGCAGCCTCCACCCTCAGCCAGCTGACAAATCCTGGGCAAATCACAAAACACAGCCCAAGGCCTTTTCTCCCAAGCTGTAAAATGAGGTTGTCTTTATGTGCTCGGGGGCAGAGGGCCTTTCTGTCCAGGTGATAAAAAAGAAAGGTGGCTTTCCGCAAAACAAGAGAGGTCAAGTCTGTCCCTGACCTCTCCCTGCCATTCTCTTTTTGCCCCCTTTCTTAATTCTTCTTTGCACTGGTCTCAGGTCCAGTCCCCCAGACAAGATAGAACAGTTTACCACTCCCACGTACCCAGGGATCAGTCACGTACTAGGTCCCTCCGTCTGGGTGTATTTAGCTCTGTGTGGAGGACCAGAGGAGGGGGGTACAACTTAATCTGGTGGGTTGAAATGCTAATGATGGAATTCAGGGCTTTTAGTAAGCTGGTAGGAAAATTCCACCATCTTCTTCCTAATCCATCAGGAGGTTTCAAGGTTTGGATGGTGTTAGACCTAAAAGACTTACCATACTAATGATAATCACAAGAGTGATGGTATTGGTACAGCATTGTTGCTTCTGCACAGCCTGTTCAATTCACTAGATCTTTATTATCCTCATTTTATAGAGCGGAAAAGTGAGGCTCCATGAAGTGGAATGAGCTGCCCAAAGTCCCCCAGTGTTGGCTGGGACTGCAACTCTGCACTTTTGAACCTAAACCTCAATGGCCTCAAGAGAGAGGTATCCCTAAACCTCAATGGCCTCAAGAGAGAGGAAACCTGGGGACAACAGGAAGGGGACTGGGCCGGGCTTTGGGGGGGCGGGGGAGGGTGTTAGTAAAAGTGACCTCCTCCAGAAAACAAGAGATTAAAGGAGGAGGTGACAAGGTGTAATGGAATCTAATGAGTGACCCAGAAGGCCTTTTCCCAGCAAGAGGCAAAACCTGGCAAGTTCTCCTTGAAGATCATGCACCCCATCTCTATCATGTTCACATCTTTAAATGCTCGGGAGGGAGTGGGGAAGGGGACACTCACGAGGAGAGGGGAGGGAGTGAAGCTCCTTCTCTTGGATAAACTCAACCATCAGTGTTCCCTGGGAAAGTGCCAAGGATAAACCCCTCCTCAGCCCCTGGACTGAACTTCATGCAAGAGGGCACCAGCCGAAGTGCCTCACCGCCTGATTTTAAATGAAAACGATGTGACTCAAAGCCTCCTTGCCTGTTTAGTTCCAAATCTGACACAATATAATTAGTAGAACGAGGAAAAGAAAAATTTAAATATTTTGAGAATGATATAAGTTAAACCTCTATAGTTACCACAGATTTATTCCTACAGCGTCTCTAGATTTTGAAGTATTCCACACCACTGTATTTTTTTTTGTTGTTTTTTGTTTCCCCAACCACATGTAATACTGTGCTACAGACGGGGCTTAGGTTTTCACTATCCCATTTCTACACACAAAACAAGGGTGCGGTGGTCAGGAGTCTTCTCGCCAACTTCTCCCGTGCCTTTGGGGGTACAGTTGGCCTTTGGCCTCCGGGTGGATGGGCAGGGTCTCTGGGGTGGGTGGGGGGAGGGACTGTTTTCTATGAAGGGTTCCCCACCTCTAGGAGCAGCCTGCTTGGGTCACCGCCTGCCCCACCCGTCCTTGAGGGGCAGACTGTTCTGGAAGGCCACGACTTCTGGAGACAGTGGGAGACTGTTTTTTTGTTTTTCTGCAGGTTAGTGGATATTGCTTCATTCGCAGTTACTATGGGCTTCTAAATTCTCCCAGAAAAGTCCCTGCAAATCCCACCAAATAACTCAGTGGGAGATGTTTGGTGGCATGGGTCTGAGGTAAATCTAAGTTTCGTAAAAAGAAAAAGGAGATACTATATACATTTAGTATGTGTGTGTCCAAATCTAGTATATGTATATAGATGCATAAATATATATATACACACACACACCTACTGACACATACATACATATATGTGTGTGTATAGCACACATATACACACACACATAGGTACGCAGAGAGAGGTGGAGAGGAATTCCAGTGATATGCGGAGAAGCCACCGAGCATGTCTCCTGGATCTTGGGGCACACTGGTTGGGCTGCTCTTGCTCCGGTACTCCTTGGGGTGTCTGTTCACACAGGAGAGAGGTCCGTGGGATTCCCGTGGCTGAAGGTGTGCCGCGGCCAGCGCCTGGGCCTCAGCTCCGCAAGGACACTCGGCGCGCCCAGCCTGACCGCTGCCCCACAAGGCCATCGGGATCACCGGGAAGCCCGTGGAAGCCACCCGGCCACCCTGGGCCTCGGTGTCCCACGGCGGGGCCGCCAGTCCTGCAGGTCACATGGTGCCCGACTTGTCTGCGGAGCTGTTGGGGAACATCTTCTCGGTGGGCGTCACGGCCGGGCTGCCCACGCCCGAGCTGCTGCTGCTGCTGGACCGATGCTGGACCACGGGCCGCACAGGCCGCATGGGGGGCGGGCGCAGCTGGGCGCCGGCCAGGCGGGCGGACAGGGCCGGCTTGAAGGTGGTCATCATCTCGGTGGAGGAGCTGCTGCTGCGACGCATGGCGGCGTCGGGGTCGCGGATGACGATGGTGTGCAGGGGGCTGGCGGGCTCCGAGCTGATGGGGCCTGGCGGGTTCTTCATGGGCTCCAGGGTGTCCAGCACCACATCCGGCGCCTGCTTGACCGTGTTCTGCCTCTCGAGTTCCCGCAACTCGTGCAGAGCCGTGCTCATGGTCTTCTCGATGTCCTGGGGACAGAGAGGACGAGGATCAGCAGAGGCCACAGGCCAGGGGCCGATCCTCCCTGTCTGCAAACCTGCTTGTGGGCCTTCTTTTTTTTCCCCAGACACAGAGTCTCACTTTATTGCCCTGGGTAGAGCGCTGTGGCATCACAGCTCACAGCAACCTCCAACTCCTGGGCTCAGGCGATTCTCTTGCCTCAGCCTCCCGAGTAGCTGGGACTACAGGCACCTGTCACAACACACGGCTTTTTGTTGCAGTGTGGCCTGGGCTGGGTTCGAACTCCCCACCCTCGGTATATGGGGCCTGTGCCCTACCCACTGAGCCACAGGCGCCACCCTGTGGGCCTTCCAGGAGAGGTTTTCCAAGGAGCCTAATGGCTGGGGTAGAGACTAAGACCCCAGGGTGTCTTACCACCACCTCGGAGAATCAATGTGGGTATCCCTGCACTCCAGGAAAGGAGACTTAATAAGAGCAGGTCAGACTTCTGGTTAAGAGGGCAGGGTCTGGAGTCAGACCCAGGTTCAAATCTTGGTTCTGCCGTTTCCTTTCTATGTGATCTTTGGCAAGTTACATCACCTCTCCAGGCCTCTAGAATCCTCATTTTTAAATTACAGATAATTATAATACACACTTCAGGGGGTTGATGAGTCTATTAAATAATATGGCTCTTGGGGTGGCACCTGTGGTTCAGCGAGTAGGTTGCTGGCCCCATATACCAAAGGTGGCGGGTTCAAACCCGGCCTCAGCCAAACTGCAAAACAGAAAAATAGCCAGGCATGTGGTGGGCACCCGTAGTCCCAGCTACTCGGGAGGCTGAGGCAAGAGAATCGCCTAAGTCCAGGAGTTGGAGGTTGCTATGAGCTGTGTGATGCCACAGCACTCTACGGAGGGCAATAAAGTGAGACTCTGCCTCTAAAAAAATTTTTTTTAATTAAAAAAATTAAAATTAAAATTAATAATAATAATATAGCTCTTGTGAAGAGCTTTCTGAGCTTTCCTGGCTCAGAAAAAGCACTCAAAAATATTGACAATGACAATAGCAATAATAGCTGATGCTAAGCACCAACCCAAACCCTTTCCACAAATAATTCCTTTAATCCTCATACTTATGACATAGGAATTGCCATTATGCTCATGTCACGCGTGAGGAAACTGAAGCTCAGACTGGTTAAGTAATTTGCCCAAGGCCAAACAGCTAATGAATAGCATAGCCCAAGTCTGAACCCTGGCAGTTTAGTATTATTTAAAGACAAAAACAAGGGTAGCGTCCCTAGCTGAATGAGTAGGATGCTGGCTACATATTCCAAGGCTGGCGGGATCGAACCCACTTGGGCCAGCTAAAACAACTGCAACAACCACAACAAAAAATAGCCAGGTGTTGTGGCAGGAGCCTGTAGTCCCAGCTACTTGGGAGGCTGAAGCAAAAGAATGGCTTAAGCCCAGGAGTTGGAGGTTGCTGTGAACTGTGACGCCATAGCACTCTACCCAGGGTGACAGCTTGAGACTCTGTCTCAAAATAAAAAATAAATAAATAAATAAAAACACGAGCAAAAAAAAAAAAAAAAAAAACTTGTCCACAGAAAAATTACTTCAAAGTTATACATCTGAGTGTTCACAATCTCTACCCCAAAATAGTGAGATTCCTACTTTCTTCTCTATATTATAAAAATTTTGATTTTTAAAATATGGAAAATTTGAAAAGCAAGAAAAATCTTAGTCTGTTTAATTTCTAAGGATGTTATATTTGAGTACTCATCAAGAGGAGAGCACTCTGAAGGACCCAGAAAGAGAAATGGCACCCCTAGGCCAGCCATGGGCAGCTTTCTAAGACTCCTGTATCCTCAAGCCAGAGGAAAGCCACTGGAGGTAGAAGGCAGCATTTAACCCAGGAGCCTTAGAGAGGACACAAGACCCTGGACTTCTGAGTGAAAAGACATCACAGCCACTCGCTGGCCATGCAACCTTGGGAAGGGGTCAGTCACTTTGCACCACACTTTGTTCATCTGTGAAAAGCCCAAGTGTTTACTGTGAAGATGGAGTGAGATGATGGATGTGATGAAGATTCGTAAACTGCCAGACGGTGGTTTTCAAACTCCTCCTGGCCTAAGAGTCCTTGGTTCCCATGACTGTTTACAGGGATGCCTTCACACCCAACAGACACAAGAGGACATGTTTGAGGGCACAGGGAGGGAAATTGCTTAAAACCACCACTGGCAGGTGCTGTGCACAACCTCACAGACAAATGACTAGTAAGACAGGCTCGATTTCAGCTTGACTTTCCACAAATCCTGAAAAAAACGTGAGTCTGGTGAGATGAATGGGAGTGGAGCCCAGTGATGCTGTGGCCAGACTCTTCCCCATCCTCCTCTTCCACACTGTCCTTCCTCTGCCTGCAGGTGGCCTCGGCCTACCCTGGACTGTGGCTCTGATCTGGCTCACTGTCCCAGCCAACCCCTTTTGCTCTGTTGAGGGATAATTGATGTCCTATTACAGCTAATGTTACCTTTTATGCTTATTTTAGTCCTTGTCCCAGGACACTGGGAACTTTTAAGAAGGGGTTTTTTGTGCCTTATCCAAAAGGATGTGGTGTCTTGGGGGGAGAGACAGCAGTCTTTTCCCTTCTGCCACCCCCCCCAGTCCTGCAATGACATAGCAGCTTTCCATGAGCCACCCTGTCATTTTACCCACTCTGCTTGAATTCAGTCCCCTACTGACTTCACTAGTCTCTCTGTTTGCTCTAGTCCAGTGTGAGCCATGAGGTGACACTTGGATAAATAAAAAATAATTGCCCCCTCTCCACCACCGTCCCCCAGGCCCCCACCGCTCTACCCTGGCAGAGCATGAGCAGAGATAGAAAGCTCAGAGAAAGCAGCTGAGTTGTTTAGGCAGGAGCCTCGCATTAGTCTGAGAGGTGAGTCCCCAGAGCAGAGCTTCAGAGAGGCACTAGGGGGCAGAGTGGAGAAGGCTTCTCACCTCCTCCCAGAGTAAATCTTCCACTTCTATTAGCTGTGTTTCAAGTTCCCCAAACAGCCTCTTTCACTGGGGTTCAAATCTAAATCCTAACGGACATGTTGAGAACAGAGAATTTGGGGTAACTCTGCCTACTGCTTTGGGTCTCCAAACCACTGCTCCCTTTTGTAGTCTGCAAAGTCAAGGACTCCTCAGAGCTAATGCTGAGCAGGCCAGAGGCTGTCCAGTGGTTCTGGACTATTTACATATTCGTTACCATGCTTTCCCATTTAGCCTTGGTCAGCAAAAGGGGATTTTGATGGCAGATATCCAATTAGAGTACAGACCCCTCTGCACACTGAGGGGGCTACACACTGCATGTAGCAGTCCCCAGGTGCATTCTTTGGGCTGGTCTTGCAAAATGCTCCATGAATGAAGATCAGAGAAGTCCGGGAGATGGGGTGTTCCCTGTTCTCTTTCTTGGAGATTTACAATGCACATCCACAAATGTAAAAGTTCTAAGAAGTCTTGCAGATTAGCCATTCAACTCGGTCATAGCAGCATTCTCCAAACTCGGTTGACCACAGAAACACTTATTCCCCACCTACCTCCTAACATCCCGTGGATGGGACCTAGTTTCAGATACAGTGCTCTTAAACTGCTTTTGGTTCTTTACTATGTGAAGGGCTCTGGGTCAGGCCTCAGGCAGCCCCCCTTCATGACTGGCAGAACCTTCTAAACTGGTCAAGTTTCCAGATGATGGTGGCTGCTAGGGTGATGTTCCTTCAAGGATGGAGGGACCAACAGGAAGCTGGCTTCCTCTGCTGGATGCATTCATCTTCAGGGATCCCCCTGGGGGTGGGCATCATGGCAGAGCTAGACCCCCATGTGTGAACAGGAGTTCTATTTGCTAGGTGTGTTTTTTCTGTGTTTCGTCCTCCCTTGACCCTTCCTGGCCTCCTCTGAGACTCAGCCCACACAACCTTTTCCCCTTCCCCTGTTGAGCAGGAGACAAAATTCTCCACAACAGAATTCTCACAGCCCAGAAGGCTCTGCTTTGTCGCTCCTACTTTAAGTGGGGAGAGGATACATAATGGGTCCCCACCCCAAATGCCAGACAGGAAAAAAAAGGGAAACTTTTAGAAATATGATAGAAGTGTCAAAAGCACATGCTGTCAGTTATGTAAACTGTTAAACAAATCACAGTTCTATTCATATAAAAATCAGGTAAATTTCTCATCCAAATATAACAAATAAGTTTAAAACAAATGAAAAAAACCTATCTGCACTTTGAAGACTCTGGAACATTCTTCCCTTCCAGCTTCAGCTATGTAGTTCTTCCCACCCTGGGTCTTGGCTCGTGTCCACTCGAGGGATGTCTCTCCCTCCTAGGTGGAACCCCCCACATCTTAGGCTCTCCACATGCTGTGTACCACTCCTTACAGGCACCCAGTCCAACTGCTATTTCACAGCTATGTGTGTTTATTGGTTGGTTTCCCTCTCTTCTCAGAATTGTAAGCTCCGTGTGCACAGGGACTGAGTCCATTTTAAGTCTTCATTATACTATCAGTGCCCTGCGTGGTGACTGTCACACAATAGATGCACAATCAATAATTGTCAATGAATGAATAGATGAATGAATGAACAGAGGAATGAATGAATGAGTAGACGAATGAATGAATAATTCGGACACGTCATCTTGTAGAGAGACCTACCATTACCCCATCCCCATAATCCCCTCTCCAGCCCTGGACACTGAGGGTGTTCAGACTGCAGAAACCCTAGCCAGCAGCTGCAACCCACCAGCTTTTGCTCCCAAGGGAGGCCCAGCCAGGGGAAGGGCACCCAGCTCCCTCTCATATCAACAGGCTTAGCCTTGAGCCTGGAATAGGGTCAAGGTGGTTTCCCAATCCACAAGTTCCCATCCCGTTGCCCCTCAGAGGGGGGTCTTGGCTGGTCCCAGCCTGCCTTCCCACTGGCCCTTACTTCTGCCAGGGCCTCAGCCTCCAGGGACTTGTGGTCCCCTAGGCTGCTGTGTCTGGTGGAGCTGCAGGTCGACCTCATGGAGTGCCCTTCGGAGAGCGCCTTCTTGTCAGGGTAGTTGATGCTGCCGGCACTCCCAAACGTCGCCATCCTCCGCTTCTCGGGGCTCTCGATCCTCCCTCGGGTGAGGGGGATTTTGTGGGGGCTGCTGGGGCAGGCAGCAGCCCGGGGTGGCGTGTCTATGCTAGGGCCCAGGCCCCGTGGTGGGCTGTGTGTGTCGCCCCCGCTTCTGCGCCTGGGGATAGCTGCTCCGTCGGATCGTAACCGCACTCTGCAAAGGAGCCAGGGGCAGGGGGCATGGGGCAGAGGTCAACCCTGGCCAAGGCTCAGAACGGGTCTGCCAACCCCCATGCCAAACACTACATGCTAGTCTAGGGAGCAGGTACAGTAAAGCCTCGTCCAGCCAGACACTACCACTCTGCGATGAAAGCACTGGCTTGGCATACAACTCGCAACAGGGGAGGCCTGATCTGCACCCACAAAGCGATTTGGAGCACGGTGCTTCCAAGCTGCAGACAGTGGTGATGCTAATCCCAAAATGAATCCTCTCTCCATTATACTAATCACAAAATGGCCAGGAGGATTTCAACCTGGACATGCTTTGGTGCTAGTTTGGCCCACGATACATTCTGAAGCAGTTCAGACACTTCCAAGCATGAGTTTCTAGTTGGTCTGAAGCATTGAGGCTTGACTGTACCAAAGTTACTAGTACCCCACAAGCAAAGGAGGGGCCCCTGGGGTCTGAACACGATCTAATCCTTCTCCTATCCTCAATCTCTCCAGAAAAGGATTATTTCTATGAGACTTTTTCAGATCTTGGACCGCCAGCCATTGAGAAGTAGACACTGTGTCACTGCAGGGATTCGAATGTGATCAGGAGGGCGAGCCCTCACCCTGAGTCTGCTGCACGCTTTCCTGCATCCTCTTTCAGGTCTGTTAATCTGTTAAATGGGCATAATATTCCTTGCCCACCTTCAGATCAGTTTGAAAGCGCATCCAAGTTCTACATGCCAGAGATTTTGCTGCATCATCCTATGGAATCACCAAAGATTCTGAGGACCCAGGGAGGGGAGGGAAGGCTGGAAGTGGCCAGAGGGATGGGGGAGGGTGGTGTGTTGAGAATGGATTTTGACTAGAGACCAAGTTCAACATGGTCAGCTGCACTTTGGATCCTAGTGCCAGCAGCCAAGCTAAGCAGTGCCCGTGACTGCCCCAACAGGACCAAAGCAGAGGAACCAAAGAGAAGTATTAAGCAAACAAGAGCAGGAAGAAGGGAGATAAGGGAAGGAAGAGGGAGAGGAAAAGAGGCAGAAGATACAGTCCTCCTAGGAGTCAGGGGACCAGGACGTTTTCATCTACCTGCCCCCATCTTCCACGTCCCTGCCCTTCACCATCTTATCATCATGGTGCCCTGAGCTATTTACTAAGCTTAATAGAATATGCTGAAAAGAGGCTGAATTAGGACATCTGCTGAAATAAATTCATGGAAGTATGTTCCCATTGCAACTGATTTTTTTTTTTTATTTTGGCTTTATCTGCAAATACCCACACATGAGTTTGTCACATGACCTCCTTCCACTGGAAAAAACATATCACATTTTGAGAGTCTGATTTAAAAAGCAGTGAGAAACTGTCAGCTTTTCTTTTCTTTTCTACTTATTCCCTCATTTATCTTTTTAATAACCATGGAATTTGGACTACACCTGTTCTCAGAAGGACAGTGTGTAGCTCCTTGCCTGGGAGAAAGGTCATGTGACCCAGCCCCACCCACACATGGGGAATAAAAAAATTGGCAAATCTGCTCTCACCAAAAAAGTGGGTGGAGTCAAGTGTCAATTTCTCCCAACGCATGTGTAGGTGTGGGTTTTCTGTTTGTGTGGTGCTTTTCAGAGAGCACTGTGCTTTTATGTGTTAAATATAACAACTCAGGTCTTCAACAGGAAGCTGGGAGGAGAGGCAGGAACTGGAGAGAGATAGGGAAAACACTTGCCAGTTTGCATCTCTCTCTCTCTCTCATTTATTATTATTATTGTTTTAAATACAAAGCAATGAGTTCCCAACATGTCTTTCCTCCTCCTCCTCCTGCCACCCAGGTTGGCTCATTTCATACCTGGCATTCTGGGGCCAATGCCAGCCCGCCTGCCCGGTGTGCCCCTCATCACAGCTCCTGGGGAACAAGGGGCTACAGTCTCCCACTTCTCTCCTCTCTGCCCCCTTGACTCCCTAAATCAGATTTGAGCAGGCATGTCACTAGCAGGAAAAAATGAACCCGCATTTCCTACCGGCCCATCACCCCCCCAAAGCCGTAATCCGAGATGTGCTCTGTGGGGGACTGGAGGTCATTTTTGGAGGAGGCCTTGTCATCCAACAGTGGTCCACTGCTGGCCTCGCTGTCAGCCTTCTGGCTCAGGCTGTCGGAGAAGGCATCATCCCTAGGGAGAAGACAGACATGAATTAGAGGGGCCTCCTATGGGAGAGCCCAGATGGACAGGGCTACTTGATACCTGAGGGGCTGAATCAACACACGTTACCACTAATCTGTGCCCACAGCTCGGGAGGAGCCCTCGGCCCACTCGTGGACTTCCTCTCATGCACAGCTGTGGCAACGCTCCTGGAGTCAGTTTCCACAGCAGGAGACGCTCTTTCCTCCCACCCTGCCATATCTCCCTCCCACCTTCTCTCTGCTCCTCTAGCCAGGTCTCCCCTAGGCCTCTCTGAGCTAAGACAAGCTATGTGCTGAAGGGAGGATGGAAGAAATGACAGGTGGAGGGCACAGTCGAGCGCCAAGCACGCAGTCTGCTGACTCCATGAGGAATGGTTTAAGGGCTAAGCAAGCCAGGAAGGAGGTGTCTCCATCCCTTACCTCCCCACCCAGGGCTTGGGACAGTTGTGAGGTGGCTCACAAGCCTGTCAGAGTGCTCAGACAGCCTCCTTCCACCCTCCTTCCAGCCTTCTCCCTTCTGTGACTTCCTCCTGCCCTCAGGGACCTGGGGACACTGGGAGGCAGCCAAAAACCCTCCACAATGGCACTCCTCCTCTGCTCTGCTTGGTTCAGGCTTGCTTTCTCCCATTAAAACACAGGTTTTTAGTCCCCTTCCCTTGAGGTCTAGCTTGGAGGCTGCTTCTATGGCAAATCAGTTTGGCTGAGCCAGCCCAGAGCTCATAGGGAATAAGGGCCTTGGTGGCTCTCAAAGGAATAGAAAGCATAGACTTTCTGTGGTAGGCATTTGGGATGCAGGGCTCTTTTTTTAGCCTTTGAAATTATATAAAATATAGTATAAAAAATTAACTGGAAGTGAGGGCCTGGTGTTTCTGCCCCTCCCCTGAGACAGCCCCCTCTGGAGAGTAGAATGGTGGGCAGTTGAGGTGGTGGGCTGGCTACAACTACAAGGAAGGGTCAGGAGGAGGAGGCATATGGCAAGATCCTGTGGACACTGGAGGCCTCAGAGGGTAATGAATGCTGGACCAGGATGCTGGCCAGGGCAGCAAACACTGTCTCTGTGTACTCAGAGAGATGAGAAATTTGCATAGTTGCTAAATGGATCGCCATTTAAAGGGAATTAGATCTAACCCATTGGTAGAGGAGACCGAGCATGTACCCGGGAGAGCAGGTCTCGGGCATGCAGCCCAGCACCCATCACTGATGTATTACATCACCTTTACAGAAGGTCCCCCTCACTCACATGTCCTGCACCACTATGTACTGATGAGGGATGAGTCCGTCCACGCCGTTGTGCCGGCCCTCCCACCAGTCCTCCGAGGCGCGGTGGTAGAGGAGCAGCGAGGCTCCCTTCTTGAAGGACAGCTCACGTGGGGACCGACCCACATAGTCAAACTTGGCAATAGCCTCAATCTGCTCCACTTCTGGAAGGAAAGGGAGGGAATGAGCATCCCTGAAGTCATCAGAGGGGCAGTCCAGAAGCCGCACTCAGACGGCCCCGGCTTCTGTGGGAAGGGACAGATAGCACGCTGGGGCTTGGCGGCTGGGATCCTAGGCTGCGGCCCACTCTCCACTTTGCAGTCTCAGGCAAGCCCTCCGGTTTCTCAGGATGTACCGCTGGAGCTGATACCCACATCCTTATTTTCCACTGCCCCTTTGGGTTCCCACTTCATGATCCTTATTCAAACAACATATGAAGGAATTATTCTTCTACACCTTAACACAAGCTCGGTTTCTATTTTTCCAGGAGCCCTTTTCCACTTTGACCCCTTAAAATACTTTTAGTGGTTCTCAACCTTTGGGGAGGTCAAACAGATGTTGTATGTGGACCTTCTGTGCAAAATGTGGTACATGATTTCTAAGGGCTCATTGTTAAGGACTGAATTCTGTTTCCCAAAAATTTATATGTTGAAGCCCTAACCCTCAATGTGACTGTATTTGGAGACAGAACCTTTAATTAAGGTAATTGAAGTGATTAAAGTTAAATGAGGGCATAAGGGTGGGGCCCTAATCCAATAAGATTGGAGTCTTCATAAGAAGAGGGAGAGACACCAGCTATCTCCCTTGACCCCCGTGTATGGCCTACTCTCACAGAGGACATAGCTAGGAAGGGAGGTCTCACAAGAGACCAACCCCAGCAGTACTTCGAATTTTGACTTCTAGTCTCCAGAACTATGAAGAAATAAATGTCTGTTGTCTAAGCCACTCAGGCTATAGCATTTTGTTACGGTAGCCCCAAAAAGACCAATACACTCACCCACAGATTTAATTTGGTGGGAGGGGGAATGTTTTTCTTTTATTGTTGGGGATTCATTGAGGGTACAAGAAACCAGGTTACACTGATTCCATTTGTTAGGTAAAGTCCCTCTTACAATCGTGTTTTGCCCCCAAAAGGTGTGGCACACACCAAGACCCCACCCCCCTTGCTCCTTCCCTCTCTCTGCTCTTCCTTTCTGGGAGGGGTAATTCTTATTTGCTCCACAGCTCAAGACATCTACCTGTTAAACATTTAATCTTCCCCAGGTAGTGACAGGCCCTGACAGGCTAAAGCAATGAGCACATTTATGGCTTTCGTTCTTGAAGCACTCCTACTGATCAGCTCTGTCACCTCCTGTCCGTGTGACCTCAGGCAGGTCATCTAACCTCTGTATACCTCAGGTGCCATACTGTAGGGGGTGTTAGGAGAATTAAAAGCTCCTGAACGGAAATGCATAGTATAGCACGGACATTTACTAGCTATTCAGTTGATGGCAGCTGTCGTGGCTGTGATTATGTTATTAATGGTTTAGCCTACAGGTAGGTAGGTCCAGAGACGAGATCTAAACTGCAGACCATATAGCTAATAATATTTGGGACAGAGACTTTTTGGAGAATAGGGGGATTGTACCTACAACTTATTTCCTCTGTGTTATAGTTCGTACCCTACCACACCAGGTAGAAAACTGATTGTGCTGATGTGTTTATGTCTTAAGCACTAAGATGTTTACTATTATTTAAAGAATTGTTTTATGTTAATAGAACAAAAGAGTAGCAAAAGCAACCCCTGGTCTCCCTAGTCTGCAGGTCATTTTCCCGTACTGAGCTTCCTTGGGACTTCCTGTCTGCTCCATTTAGCATGAATGGTTTTGTTTCTGTCTATCCACCAGTCTGCCACAGAGTTAAGGTGAAAACATTTGCCTTTAGCGCTTTTTAGCTATGTGATCTTGGGCTACTTAGTTCTCCTTTCTAAGCCTCAGTTTCCACATCTGTTAAATGGAAATGGTAATAATAGTACCTCCCTATCTTATAGGGCTCCTGGGAGGATTGAGAGCATGAAGGGCTTGCATGTTCCCCGACATGCAGTTACTCTGTGTGAGAGTCACACACTTCTTGTTGTAGCTGCTTCTCTGATCATTACTAGAGACTGAAGCACCTCTAAGGACCATAGGTGACATGGAAGACCCAGGAGCAGAGGGACGAAATGCCTTTGTTCATCTTCCTTATCACCCCCAACACACACACACACACACACCAGGGCCCCCCTCTGTAAGCACCTGGCTCGAGAAGACCACGCAGTGGCTTTGGGACGAATCCAGTCCCCAGTGACTCAGACAGCCGTCTGCAGGGAGTGGGCCTCACACAGTTAAGTCAGTTTTCCCCAGCTGGCTCCCTGACGATGTCTTTACATGCCAGTCTCACACAGGCTACGCGGGCTTTGGAGGAGAAGGGGAAGGGTGCCAGCACTGCTAAATGGGTCAAATGAACTCAGGTCTTGATTCAGTCACCTCCTCAGCAAAACAGGGAGGTCTCAATCCTTCTCTCTGCAGCATCCTGAATCTCACACCCATCTCCGTGCTGGAACTGCCTGCTTAGCTACTGCTATGTGCACTTGAAGGCTCACCCCAGGACTTCCTCTGACCCAGATTCCTCTGACCTTTATCAGTGTGCGGAATCTGGGTCAGAGGACCAGAGGTTTGCTGATGCTCAGAGGAGCATGGAGGGGCTGCCTGGGGTTCCTTGTTTCTGTTTTCCCATCCCCAGACCCTCTGGCAGTCACTGGATGGTGGCCTGGAATTGAATAGGAGGGGAAGGAGTAGCCAATGTACGGGAAGGAAATAGGAAGAACAAGGCTGAACCACAAGCTAAGAGACAGCCTGTGTGTTTGAGATGGTTATATAATTAACCATGTGTGGTAGAAACAGTAATAATAGCTACGGCAGATTAGTAAGTCTGTTATTTGGGTTTCTCATGCCTGAAACAGAACATGTGATTCTTCCCCACAACTCCCCCATACTCTGTCACCCTAAGGTATTTAATACCCTTATCTTCCTCATCTAAGAAACAAAACCACTGTCTACCCACTTTGCTCAGGTCAAAGCCTGGGCACCGGTCCTGAGGGTCACATCCCTAACCCATCAGTAACTACTTTAAACTGTCCCCTGGATTTGACCACCCCACTGTACCACCCACGCAGCCCACTGTTTTCCCTCCATCTGGCCATGTCAACTTTCTACCTGCTTGAGTACAGCAATTTGTCCCCATGGCAGCCAGAGGTTCTTTTAAAACATAAATCAGATCATGAAACTCCTCTGATCAAAACCCTCCAAACTTTTTGTGCTTAGAACAAAACCCCAATGTCTTCCTTCCCTGCTCTAGGCCCCTGTCTCTCAAGCCTTTTTGATGTTTCTCCTTCAACATTATATTTGACACCACCTAAATTCTACTATCAACATTTTTTGTTTTTTTAATGTAGAGCCAGAGTCTCACTTTATCGCCCTCGGTAGAGTGCCGTGGCATCACACAGCTCACAGCAACCTCAACTCTTGGGCTCAGGCAATTCTCTTGCCTCAGCCTCCTGAGTAGCTGGGACTACAGGCGCCCACCACAACACCTGGCTATTTTTTCGTTGCAGTTTGGCCAGGGCCAGGTTTGAACCCGTCACCCTTGCCCTACCCACCGAGCACAGGCACCACCCTATTATCAACATTTTTACTATACTAGCTTTATCACATGTTTATCTATCCCTCTATTTAATAATCCATCTTTTCACCCAACTTCTTTTTTTTTTTTTAAATAGAGCCTCAGTCTCTCACCCTGAGTAGAGTGTCGTGGCACCATAGCTCACAGCAACCTCAAACTCCTGGGCTCAAGTGATCCTCTTACCTCAGCCTCCTGAGTAGCTGGAACTATAGGTACCCATTACCACGCCCAGGTAGTTTTTCTATTTTTAGTAGAGACAGGGTCTTGCTCCTGCTCAAGCTGGTCTTGAACTCAAGTGATCTACCAGCCTCCCAAAGTACTAGGGTATGTATGAACCACTACACCCAGTTTTATTCATCAGACTTCTTAATGAATTTTAAATTAAGTCATAGACAGAAGTACATTTTACCCCTAAACACTTCAGCATAACATTCACAAAGCCTTCTTGATTCTTTTAAAAAGTGCCCAGTTTTTTGCTGCCACATGGCCTTTGCATTTACTTCTTAATGCCCTCTCAGGGATGCTTTTCTCCCAGATCTTTGCATTCATCTACATTCATGTTGATTAACCACTGTGTGCCATCTCCTCATTTCCTGTGTCTGTACTCAAATGCGATTGCCTTAGCAAGGACTTTCCTGACAACTGCCATCCAACCGCTGAAGCACTTCCTACCACCTTTTCTTACTTTATTTTTCTTCATAGCACTTATCACAACCTGAAATTACATTTGTATGTGCTCACTGAGTGTGCATATGTGTGTCTTGTGTCAGTGTGTAAGGTGTAGTTTTGGGGTTTTGTTGTTGTTGTTGTTGTTGAGACAGAGTCCAACTCTGTTACCCAGGCTAGAGTGCCACGGAATTCGCCTAGCTCACAGCAACCTCAAATTCCTGGGCTCAAATGATCCTCTTGCTTCAGCCTCCCTAGGATTATAGGTGCCCACCACCACGCCCAGCTAGTGTTTCGATTTTTAGTAGAGATGGGGGTCTCACTTTGCTCAAGCTGGTCTCAAACTCCTGGGTTCAAGTGATCTTCCTGCCTCTCCCTCCCAGAGTCCTAGGCGGCCAGAGCCACCACACCTGGCCTCAAATGTGTAGTTTTCAATATTTATAGTTCCTTTGCTGTTAGTCTTTCCTACTGAAGTGTGCGTATCATTAGTATAGGGATTTCATTTTATTTCCCACTCCTAGAATAGATCCTAGGTCTAATAGGCACTCAGTATATATCTGTTGCTTGCATAAACAAATTAAGCTTTTACTAGTGTTAAGTGATCTACTTACATTATCACATTTAATCCTTACAATAATATTTGAGGCATTATCCTCGTTTTACTGATGAGGAAACTGAGGTTGAATTTAAATGATCCAGGTGCAGGGCACATAAGTAGAGAGTTCAGGTCTCAGATATTATTAATAGACGCTTCTCAATGTTTTTAAACGTGCTGAGTTTATTCCTGCCCACAAGGCCTTTGCATCTGTAGAGTGGAATTATGAAAGTACAGATATATGCTGAATGTTAGATATTCAATTCAACTCTTGCATTTTAGAGGCAAATTGTGGCAGTAAGGTGCCCTGTGGGCTCTACAGGAGTGACAGGGTGGGAAAGCCAGGTTCTGAGCTACAGGAGATGTTGAGGCCTATCTCAGTAGGAACCTGACAGGAGTCACACTTTAGGAAAGTCACTCTTGTGGTGAAGTGGTCACAGAGCAGGGCAAGCCCTGGGCACTGAAAGCTGAAGGCAGCAGCGGCTCAGAGGCTATTATACAGTAGTCCCGGGCCTGGTATTTTCTGGAGATGAAAAGCCATATTAGAGCTTTGCTTTTATTTCAAAACCTGAAGGCTGGACATTTTATAAGTCTTTATCCATCTCTACCCATCACCTGATAGGAAGCCCACATTTCTCTCTGCAATAATTCTATTCCAGAGAATTCTCGTAAAATTCGAGAATTCTCATGAATCCTGCCTGCAGGGGAGAGGAGCTGGTTCTGCTCTCTCAACGTCACTTTGCTGCCCCCTGCCCACACCTACTCCCCACTGCACCCCATTACAAGAGACCAGAGAGTCACTGTGTCAGAGGTTGGGACTACAGATGTGGCTTCTCTTCTCTCTCAGTGAATGTAATGAAATAACCTTTCCTTTCTTCAGTGAATGTAATGAAATAACCTAGCACCTGTCCACAGGGTCCTTCTTTTCTCCTCTTCTCACTCATGACCTTGGGTCCTTTCATTGCTTTGGGTTGCAGCATCAGGTGGTATTAAGATTTAGATTTGATTTTAAAAGGAAAGGAGTGAGATTGACTTCTGGATGATAATATGAAGAGTTCCCCAGGAAAACTCAAGAACACGAAAAGAAAAAACATCATGTAAAGCCTCAAGAAATGGTCCTAAGTGCAAAAAACAAATGAAGAAACATCTACTCAAGAAAATCTATGAAAATTCAGTAGGAATGACAAGGATGTGTGGTATGTGAACCAAGACAGCTCCCTTCCTGCACCCATGCCTAAGGTGGTGACTCCAATCCAGACTGCTGCAGCCACCAACATTGGGCTTCTCCCCTGCCACATTCCAGTCATAGAGCTTTCTTCCTGGATGGAGCAGAAGGTCAGGGTTTCTCAGCTTGCTCCCCAGCACTAGTTACTGAGGCTAAATCCCAGGTAAGCAGGATGGAGAGGCGAGGGTTTCCTTTTTCTGTCCAACTCCCACTCACAGCACAAAGGCTGTACTTTGGGCATGACACCACTGAACATTTTGGGTCCCTGATCACCCATGACCCAGCTTGCAAGGCAGTGATTCTATTGCAGCAGAGGAAAGCCAAGAGGATTTCAAGTTGCTGCCTGTCCCTCCACAAAGTACTCAGCTTCTAGAGGCGGGACATCACTCAGAAGAGTGACAATGACTCCACTCCCAACCATAAGGCCCTGGTTCAGAGAGTTTGTCATGGGAGAGAAATTTAAAACAGACAGTTCCTCATCTGTTCCCAAGGGAAATGACATAAGTTGCAACAAAGCTTGGAGAAGTTCAAGCCTAATGGTACTCTCAAAAACAGAGGGGTTTGTGGTGAAAATCAACTGCAGAGTAGTTCATGGATTTATTGAAGGTGCAAGCTGGACTGCAGGACAGATACTTTGCAAAAGAGAAACAGTGAATAATACAGTTGGGTGGATCAAAACAAATACCAAACATTGATTTCAGAAGTTATTCCATCAAACAAGATAGAATTCCATTCAATTCATTTGTAAAGCAATTTAGAACCAATAGCACTGTTGAAAATAATAGAACAATCATCCAGCAATTAGTGGAGTTTACAGCTGTATATGTTCAAGAAAGAGAACCCCATCTAAACGACTATCATCCTAGAGTCACTGTGTGCATATTCCAAGTTGTTCCTTCCTGGGAAACAACATCTTACATTTAACACCTTGTGTGTGTTTGTGTGTGTGTGTGTGTTGGGTAATGATAGACATTACTAAAATAGTCCACTAGTCACTAAACAAATAAGCATTAATAGCAATCAGTTCCAAAGGGTAGGACCTAGAACCTAGTGTTGCTATATTATCTAAATGCCCAGTTTTCAACAAGAAATCATAGCCGCACAGGAAAAAAATTCAATTCACCGTAGGTGTGAATTGAATTTTTTTTCTTCCATTCTTGAGCATCTTAGCAGGGTACTGGGGAAACTTATTAAATGTAGAGTATCAATGTCTTTATATAGTGATCAAGAAAATGCCATGAAGGCTATCTGTAACAGTACGATGAAAACATTTCTCAATGTATATGAATCATGCCCTATGATTGCACCAATGTACAGAATTATGATTCAATAAAATTATTAAAAAAA
>CAUYON010017244.1:0-34863 GCA_963573935.1 Arctocebus calabarensis
GATGAAAAAGCTGATAGAACAGAACAAGTTCGCAGAATTTCTGCCCTGTGGAGGAGACGCTGGGCTGCTAATAGTCCTGACTTAATCTGCAAGCTTCAGCCCTTTGTCTCTGCTGTCATCCCCTGAGGGCCAGGTGTGGCCGAAATTTAGCAAAGCCAGCCGGCCAGCTGCTTTTTGGCTTATTCTCTCACGGCTCCCAAGCCGGGAGAATGGCACAGACCAGCGGCAACCCACACCCTGTCCACACTGCTCGAGAAAGTGTTCAAGAATCTGGACTCCATGGGGGAGAGACCTCCAAACCTCAGGGTGAGAGTGGAGGGGAATGCCGGGAGTTCCAACTTGCAGGTAGAGAATATATACAGTTTTATACAGCTTTATGCCTGGCAGGAGAGTGCCAGGGCACAGGGGAAGGAGGTCCGGTTTTTAGAGGGTCTCTCCCGTGGGGTAGAGTGGCAGGACATCTGAACTCTGCCCGCTTGTTTGTATGGGGGTATGGCATATACTGCGAGCTGTTCCTTTGGGGGAGGGGACTCCCGTCTGCTTGGTGATGTGCTCTGTACCTTTTATTTGTATCCTTGGGGTCGCAGGTCGCTCCAGCAGGGTTGATGTGCGTTCCTCGACCTTGTCTCTTGGCTCAGCTCCAAACTGTTGGCTTTCTCGCTAAATTTCTGTCCTTTAACTCTCCTTCTGCACAGGAGCGTCTGCAGAAAGCTGGCTACAGACCGCCATCTTGGCTCCTCCCCCTGTGTTACTTATTTTAATGTAAGCATTTCACATTGTATATCAAAGCAGTACCCCGAACCCCATAAATGCATCAATGTACAAAGTTATGATTTAATGAAAAAATAATAATTAAACAAATTAAAATTTATTTAGACAATAAATAAAAGAAAAGAAATAGGGAACAAAAAGGGAAGGAGTCTCCTTCTAGTGCCCCCTTTTGTGAGAACCTAACAGGAAGCCATTTTATAAATGAAACTTTGTTTACAGGATCTAAATACGATCCTCAGAAAGCAGAGTTAAAAACAGGAGCTTTGGAGCTGAGAGCCAATAGATTACTAACTAGCACAGTTGACAAACAAAATGAAGGAGAAGCAAAATAAATAAACTCTTATCAAAAATATATGTATAATATCTGCTCATGGTTTAACTGACATAAAGAATATTGAGTAAGATGTCAGGATTAATATCACTCCAGCTCTACCTTTTACTAGCAAGTAACTTAAAATAGCTTCAACAAGTTGATAAATATCAAGGTATCTCAGCTTTCCCTCATCAATTCCTGACTTTGGGGTTACTTAAAGAGTCCATTAAGACAAATTTGACTATTCTATCCAAATGTACAACATTGTTAGCATAATTTCAAATAATTTCAACCAAAAGGCAGATGTTAAACCAAAAAGTGAATTAAAAACGATCTAACCTAGTGACTCTCACATAAATTGGATTTAATTCTGACCAAAGTACGTAACTTGAACATTAATTCTTAATTCAACTTGTTAATATGTTGTTTAGGATATTGCATCCTCATTTATAAGTGAAATATGTTTGTAATTTCCCTTTATAATAATACATTTTCTACAATTTTAATATTGGGTGTATCTAGATGAAGTAGAATGATTTTGAAGTATTTCTTCTTTTTGTATTGTCTATAAGATTTGGCATGATCAGTTTTTTAAAATTATCTTTTATTTTTATTTATAAATATTAGGTGTCTGTTTTTTGAGACTTTGGGAAAAAAAATAAGAAGTTAACTGATGTCTCCATACGGAACCTCAGAGTCAAAGCATTCTATGATATACATACTCTTATCTGACAATGTGAATGTTATTTTTGCCTTATTATTATTATTGCTCAAAAAAAGAAAAATAACAACAACCTAACATACAAATTATTAAAGTGTATAGAGAAGTACATACCCATACAAATACTACACTTCATTAGTATCATGAGTTTTTGTTTTTAATCTTTTTTTTTTTTTTGCAGTTTTTGGCCAGGGCTGGGATTGAACCTGCCACCTCCAGCATATGGGGCCAGTGCCCTACTCACTGAGCCATAGGCGCCACCCAGTATCATGACTTTTTAATTTGGACTTTTAATGTGTATATACTAATAAGCCAACAAGCTGTATTTTCTTAAACTACAAATACAGATCTATAACTTTTGAAACTAGATCATGTGCATTTGTGTATTGTAGCCCAAGCATAGGCAATTATCCATTAATGGTGCATTTTCATCTAACAGTTGGGAGACCTACTCCACCACTGATATCTGTCATCTAAAATGAGTGGCTTCCTATATTTACAAAGATAATTAAATGTAGACTATACCCTGAAACTGATAAAAACTTCAAAGATTAATTAATGCTCAGGCAGCTGGTGTTAGTATGTCTGACAGGTGGTGATAAGGTTGGTTCTGGAAGTTGAACATGAAACTAGAAACAACGATCACCACATGAAGTGTATACATTGCAGATATATGTGGAAAATAAAAAATAATATAACCAAACAAGAATAAAAAGTTTAATTGAAATTTATGGTATATATTTGGGAAAGAAAATAGAGAAAAATTTCAAATGATGCTTATCCATTAATTAATGGGTAAAAAGTAGAAAATCCACTGTGGTTACATTGGATTAAGTCTTGCTCTAATTTGTAGCATTTAAATTATTTCATGTATGGACATCAATTAAAACACCTAAAATGTAGTTAACACTAAGACTAAGGTATTACAACTATACAAGCACACAAATAGTAAGACTTCAACAATATTTATATAGTCACTCTATTATCAGTGGTTCTTACTTTTTAAATTTCAGAATATTACAAAGCTACAAATATTTTGGTTACATGAATTGCTTTTGTATAGGTTGAGTCAAAGTTATAAGTGTACTCATCACCCAGGTAGTGTGCAATTTACCCATTAAGTGTGAATTTACTCCTCCCCTGTTTCTCCATCCCACCTGCTTCTTCCCATTAAGTTTTACTACCAAATGTGGATATAGGCATTGATCAATTACCTCCAATTTAATAGTGGGCACATATAGTTTGTGTTTTTCCATTCTTGTGATACTCAGAAGAATGATCTCCAGTTCCATCCAGATTGTTATAAAGACTATTAGTTCATTTTTTGTGTGAGGAGTACTCCATTCCACTTGCATGTGTATTGACATGCTTGTGGATTGATTCCACATCTTTGCAATTGTGAACTTTGCTGCAATAAACATTCAAGTGCACATCTTTTTGATGACTTTTTTTTCTTTGTGTAAATACCCAATAGTAGGTTTGCTGGATTAAATTGTACATCTACATTTAGTTCTGAGATACTTCCATATGACTTTCCGTAGAAGTTGTACTAATTGTAATCTCATCAACAGGGTGTGTTGTATCTGTGTGTTCCTATCTCTCTGCATCCAAGCCAGCATCTGTTATTTTAGGATTTTTTGATGAAAGCTATTCTCACTGGAATTAGGTAATACCTCATTGTGGTTTTTATTTGAATTTCCCTGATGACTAGAGACCTTAAGCATTTTTTCACATATTTATTGACTGTTAGTCTATCATATTTTGAAAACTTCTGTTCATGTCTTTTGCTGACTTTTTATAGGGTGATTTGATTTTTTTTTTTTTTTTTTTTTGTAGAGACAGAGTCTCACTTTATCGCCCTGGGTAGAGTGCCGTGGCGTCACACTGCTCACAGCAACCTCCAGCTCTTGGGCTTAAGCGATTCTCTTGCCTCAGCCTCCCCAACAGCTGGGACTACAGGCGCCTGCCACAGCGCCTGGCTATTTTTTTGTTTTGCAGTTCGGCCCAGGCCGGGCTTGAACCCGCCACCTTTGGTATATGGGGTCGGCGCCCTACTCGCTGAGCCACAGGAGCCGCCTTGATTTGATTTTTTTTTTTGATGATTTTCTTGAGGTCTTTATAGATTCTGGTTATTAGCTTTTGTCAGATGTATAACATGCAAGTATTGTCCCCCATTCTGCAGATAGTCTGTTTACTCTGTTGACTGTTTCCTTGGCTGTGCAGAGCTTTTCAATGTGGTCAGGTCCCATTTGTTAATTGTTGTTGTTGCTGTGATTGACTTTGGGGTCAACTTCTTAAATTCTTTGCCTAGGCTGATGTCTGTAATAGTCTTTCTAATATTTTCTTCTAGAATTGTAGTTTAATGCTTTTTGTTTAGGTCTGTTATCCATCATGAATTAATTTTGGGGAGTGGTGAGAGGTGCACCCATTTCAATCTTCTACATGTGGCTATCCAATTTGAATAGGAACTCTTTTCTACAATATGCTCTGTCAAAGATCAGATGGCAATATGAGGATCGTTTTATGATTTGGGTTTTCTGTTCTGACCCATTGGTCTATGTGTCAGTTCTTGTGCCACTACCATGCTATTTTATTTACTATAGACTTACAGTATAGCTTGATGAATAAAGTGATACCTCTGGATTTGCCCTTTTTGCTTAATGTTTCTTTGGCTATTCATGCTCATTTCTAATTCCATTTGAAGTATAGAATTATTTTTTCTATATCTGCAAAAAAATGATGTTGGTATTTTAATGGGGATTACACTGAATCTGGAGATCACTTTGGGTAGTATAGGCATTTTAACATTGCTGATTCTGTTGATCCATTAGCATGATATGTTTTTCCTCTTTTGAAATTTCAGATTAATATGAGGGTACAAATGATTAGGTTACATTGTTTGCATTTGTTAGGTAAACTTCACATTACAATTGAGTCCTTCACCCAGGAGATTGTGCTAAATACCCTTCCCTTATGCCCATAAGATGAGAGCTTACCAATTCCCCTCCCCTCCTTTCACGTCCCCCTTTGAATTTGTGTTTTTTTTCTTGTGTGGGCATGTAGTTGTTTATCTATTGGTCTTGTTTTAGTATTGAGTACATTGGATACTTGCTTTTCTATTTTTGTAATACTTTACCAACAAAAATGTTCTTCAACTCCATCCAGATATACAAAAGATATAAAACCACCATCTTTTTTATAGCTGAATAGTATTCCATGGTATACATGTACTACCATCATTTTATTCCATTCACGTGTTGATAGGCACATGGGTTGATTCCTTGGCTTAATGACTGTGAACTGAGCTGCTATGAACACTCAAATACATTATAGGTTTTTCCATTTGTTTACTTCCTCTTCAATTTCCTTCTTCAGTGTTTTGTAGTTCTCTCCCTAGATGTCTTTTACCTCCTTCTTTAAATATATCCTAGGTATTTTCTTTACTGCTATTGTGAAAGATATTTAGTCTTTGATTCTTAGTTTCACTGTTGGTGATTTTGTAATCTGAGATGATGCTGAATTTATCAATTCCCAAACCTCTTGGCATAAACTTTGGGGTTTTCTATATATAAGATCATATTGTCAGCAAAGAATGATAGTGTGACCTCTTCTGTTCCCATTTGGATACCCTCGATTTCCTTCCACTGTGTGATTGCTTTGCCTGGAACTTCTAGCACTATGATGAATAGATGTCATAACAAAAAGCAACCTTGTCTAGGTCCAGACCTAAGTGGGAATGCTTTCAACTTTTCCCTATTCATAATGTTGGCTGTGGGTTTTTCATATATGGCTTTTAAAACTTTGAGTTATGTTCCTTCTATATCTATTGAGTTCTTATCATAAAACTGTGCTGACTTTTGTCAAATGCTTTCTCCATATCTATTGAGATATCATAGGGCCTTTGTTCCTGCTTCTGTTTATGATGAACCCTTGGGATGAAGCCCACTTTTTCATGCTGGATTATATTTTTGATGTGCAGCTGAATTCAGTTTGCTAGAATTTTATTGAGAATTTTTACATCTATATTCATTAAGGGATATTGGTCTATACCTTTTTTTTTTGTTGTGTCCTTTCCTGGCTTTGATATCAAGGTAATTTTGGCTTCACAGAATGAGTAGGGGAGGATTTCTTCCTTCCTACAGTTATGAAGTAATTTTTGTAGTCTAAGAACCAGTTCCTCTTTTTTGGTTTATTTACCAGTCGTTCTTGATCTTTAACCTACTTCATAATGGCCTAGAAGACCTGTTAAAAACACACATTGTTGAGCACCATATGTAGTTTCTCATTCAGTTTGGAAAGAGACCTTAGAATTGCATTTCCAACAAGTTCCCAGGTGACGCTGATGTTGCTGGTGTGGGCAGGGACCATGTATTAAGAACTCTAGCTATAAGACTTCTCAATCAATATTGAGAGTGATGTGTTGGCTCTCATTGTATCAGTACTTTCAAGGCAAATACACGGTATTTTGGAGAGATTTTGCAAATTACAAATATTTAATGAACTCTTTTAAGTCTTCAGTAGAAATTGTAAAGAGAATCTGATCAGCCACCATAATAAATCTCAACAAATTAAAAGTATGCCTACTATTACGGTACAAGAACTCCTACGGAGTAGTAGGTTAGTTAGTTAAAAGTTAAGTTGGTGGAACAGAGTATTGGCATTCTGGAGTAACCCTAATAGTTATGGGAATCAGTTGTATTTCATACATAAGGAATGCAGAACATTCCATAATCCACTTTATTGTGGCTTAAGAGAATTTCAATCATAATGATGAGAAAGGAATAGGTAATTCTTAGCTATTTATGTGAATAATTCCATTTCCAGTAACATCTTCTTAAAAATATAAAAAGTAAGGGAAAAAATTAGGATCTCCAAAGAAAATCCTAAGATTCCTGTTACCACCATAAGGTATCGTCCAGTGCTTGCAAGTATGTTCAGATAGCAGTCATAGCATAAGTCTAACTACCAAAAAATTTTTTTAAGTAAAATAAATGTATTAAGATTTTATTTAGTTAGTATAATTCCTATGATGGTTAGTATGTCTCAGTTACAAGTGATGATCCTTTCTGCTTTAAGTTTTTGAAATGAACATATGGAAGACATGCAATGCTAAGTTCTTCTTTTGTACATCCTTTAAGACAACACTTTTCTGAATATCCTCTGCGTTTTCTTTGGGGATGATTACCCCAAAACAAATTGTTCAAGGTTTTAATTTTGTTTCTACTTTTCTTCTGTAATTTTATACTCTCATGAATATGTGGATTGACAACATGTGATGAAGAAAATTCTCTTGTCTTATCAAGAGGTGAGTTCACCTTTTTATACCGATACCCAAGTAGTGACTGCATCTCCCAACTGTTTATTGCCTCTTCCTGAGAGACAGAAGTAATCACTGTTGAGAGAAGAGAACAATCCTCATTAAAATCTTCTGTTATTTGAAAATTTAATATTGAAATACTAAAATCAGCTAATTATTAAAAACCAAGTGATCACTTTATAAATAAAGAATAGAAAGTATGGTTATTAAAAGCAATATATTTTTAACTAAAATGGTTGTAGTTTACTACGAAAAGCTTACAAACCTTTGTACACTTTTATATTAACATTTTTTATTAAGATTATTCACATACCATACAATTTATCATTTGTAAAGTATACAATTCAGTGATTTTTAGTATATATACAAGGCTGTGTAACTATCATCATATTTAGTTACAGAACATTTCTACTAGTCCAAAAAGAAACCCCCACCCCATTAGCAGTTGCTTCCATTTTACTCTCCTCTAGCTCCTGATTTGTTTCTATGGATTCACCTATTCTGCATATTTCATATAAATGAAAACATACAATTTGTGGTGGCCTTTTGTGTCTGGTTTCTTTCACTTCGAATAATGTTTTCAAGAGTCATCCATGTTGTTGTATGTATCAGTACTTCTTTCGTTTTGTATCTGAATTATTTTTCATTGTATGGATATGCTTTTTTTTTTTTGTATCAGCTGATGGACATTTGGGTGATTTCCACTTTCTATCTATTATGAATAGCACTGCTCTGAGTATGCATATACAAGTTTTTATGTGAACATTTATTTTGAATTCTGTGGAGTAAATGACTAAGAATGGAACTGCTAAATCATATGGTAATTGTGTTTAACTTTTTGAGGAACTGCCAAACTTTTCCACAGAGGCTGCACCATTTTACAATCTCACCACTAATACACAAGGATTCTAATATCTCCACATCTTCACCAACACTTGGTACTTTTCCATTTTTTGATAACAGCTATCCTAGTGGAAGTGAAATGGTATCTACTGTGATTTCGATATGCATTTACCTAATGATTTATGAAGTTGAACATCTTTTCATGTGCCTATCATATATCGTATTTGAAGAAGTGTCTATTCAAAGCCTTCGCCCATTTTTTAATTGAGCCATGTCCTCTTAAGCACATTTCATAACTAAGTGGTTAGTAGAAATAATTTTGTTCTTCATTAAAATATAAAGAAATAGAGAAGTAGTAATATGCTTAAGAGACAATGAACTGATTGTTACTGTTATACTGTTCTTAACTCATACTGCATTATTGGATATTTGAATAATTCCAGAAGGTAATTATGTGGAGCCTTGTTGGACTTCCACCATGGCTCTTTTCCATTTATAACATATTTACCAATAGCCCCCACTACAGTCAGTCCTTATGCAGCCATGTGCTGAGCCATGGGACTCCATCCTATAGCCACAGTTGAACAGACTGGAGGTTGGCACCTGACCCCCCAAAAACCAATCTATTACAATGGTCAGTAATTCATGCCATATGGAAAAAAAAAATAGCCTGATCAGATTTCCTCTTTGCAAATAAAAAGAAATAAGTAATGAGAAAAAGATGAGTTACTAAGAATCAAAGCTGAAAGGATTCTATGAGGCTTGTTAGTTTCATAGAAGCTAACAACATAAAGGAATACAGAGAAGAGAAAAGATTCACAGAGAGAACAGAGAAGGTGGTTTTTAGAGATGATGTGATTCTTTAGGCTTTCCAATATCTTTCCAGGTCCATTTCTAGATCTTGTTTGTGTTTATAATAACTACTCCACCCTGTTATCTAGAGATAATTTAAATGAATCTCTGTCCCTTGAAGGTAGAGTCATGTTAGTGCACTCTTTAATAATTTTGTATTCAATTAAAAGTTGGTTCTTAAAATGATCAATAGAACTCTTGCTAGATAAATCAACAAAAAGATGAAAATGAACAAAATACAGAAGGAAAAGAAATAAGTACAAATATAGCCATGTTTTTAAAAATAAATGATCTATGCTCATAGATTTAAAATCCACATAAAATGGATAAATTCGTAGAAAAATACAAGATGCCTTAATTGTCACATAAAGACACAGAAAAATTAAATGTACCAATAATATTCAAAGAAATTAAAAGGGTAGCCATAGTTATAACTTTCAGAAAATCACAGATATAGATAATTTTCAAGGTAGGTTCCACTTATTTTTCAAGAAAAATTCCTATCATATGCAAGTTATTTCACAGAAAAGAGCAAAAGCTGCTCAGTTCATTTTATGAAGCTAGTATATATATGATATAATCTATATGCCAAAAAATAGATAAAAACCATGAGATTTTTTTTGAGACAGGGTCTTTTAATTGTCTTTATTATTAAATCATAGCTGTGTACAATAGTGCAATCAAGGGGTACAATGTGCTGGTTTCATATACAATCTGAACTATTTTCATCAAACTGTTTAACATAGCCTTCCTGGCATTTTCTTAGTTATTATATGAAGACATTTGTATTCTGCATTTAGTAAGGTTTGCCTGTACCCTTCTAAGATGCATCATAGGTGTGACCCCACCAATTACCCTCTCTCCACCCCAACCTCACCCTTCTCCTCCCCTCCCTTTCCCCTTTCCCCATATTCTTGTGCTATAGTTGGGTTATACCTTTCATATGAAAGCTATAAATTAGCTTCATAGTAGGGCTGAGTACATTGGATACTTTTTCTTCCATTCTTGAGATACTCTGCTAAGAAGAATATGTTCCAGCTCCATCCACGTAAACATGAAAGAGGTAAAGTCTCCATCTTTCTTTAAGGCTGCATAGTATTCCATGGTATACAAGTACCACAATTTATTAATCCATTTGTGGGTCGATGGGCACTTGGGCTTCTTCCATGACTTAGCAATTATGAATTGGGCTGCGATAAACATTCTGGTATAAATATTTTTGTTATAATGTGATTTTTGGCCTTCTGGATATATACGTAGTAGAGGAATTACAGGATCCAATGGCAGGTCTATTTTTAGATCTCTAAGTATTCTCCAAACATCTTTCCAAAAGAAACATATTAGTTTGCATTCCCACCAGCAATGTAGAAGTGTTCCCTTTTCTCCACATCCACGCCAACATCACAAAATCCCAGAACCATACTCAGTTTAAATTCCATCAATAATCCATGCTCTCTCTTACTTTAATCTTGCTTGAAAAAAACCTCAGCCCAGTTTAAATCCAACTCTTTGCTTATGCCTACATGTGCAATGCTGAATGTGATTAGGGAAAAACAAAGAACCCTGCTGACCGGTGTTACTGTAAATACCACCCCTCTGCTCAGAGCCCTCCGATGACTTCCATCTTACTTCAGGTAGAAGCCAAAGTCCATTCTGCAGCCTTGTTATCCCACAGCCATAGCCTATATAGCCCTATCCCACAACTCTCCCTGGCACACTCTCCTCCAGCCACACCGGCCTCCTTGCTGTTCCTGAATAAGCAGGCTGAGCCTGCTTTATCTTCTGCCCAAACTTTTCTCTGTTATTTGTGTGGCTCACTCCCTTACCTTCTTCAGGTTTTTTTTTTTCCCCTTCCTGTCACCTTTCACTGAGCTTACCCTGATCACCCTATTTAAAAGTATATCCCTCCCAATTCTTCTTATCCCCCATCCCTGCTTTATTTTATTATTAAACTAAATATTTATTTGTTTATTAGCTGTCTTCCTTCACAGAACATAAGACTCAAGTACAGGGCTCAGGGATCTCATTTCCCAGGGATGAAATCATTTGTTTTGTTCACTCACTATATTCACAACTCTGCCCTGTGATAGATACTCAGTAAGTACTTGTTGGATGAATGTATGAATTTATGAAGAACTCCTACAAATTGGTAGGAAAATTACAAATAGGAAATTCATAGAAAAGGAAACCTGAATGGCCAAGAATTAAAGACAGATCCTTATATGACCATTTAAACCGAAACCACTAAACTGTAAAAACTATTCTTAGAACGAGTAGCCTGAAACTCCTTCTCCACTGTATAAAGTCACAGATAAGAGAACACTCACGGTAGCATCATTTAAAAGAAATTAGAAAAATTGGAAAATTAGAAAATTAGAAGTTGGAAATATCCTAAATGGCAAACAATGGGTGTATAAAGAGTGGTATATTATATAATACGATAGATATATCTCAAAAAACTACATATTTAGATAAAAATTATTTATTTATTTAAGACGGAGTCTCACTGTGTTGCCCAGGCTTGAGTGCAGTGACTATTCAGAGGCACAATCGTGGCACACTACCTACAATCTTGAACTCCTGGACTTAAGCAATCCTCCCACCCACCTCTGCCTCCTGAGTAGCTAGGACCACAGATGTGTGTCCCCATAACCAACTACCAAAAACATTTTAAAAGAGTAGGTAACAGTGTGGTGATTTCTCAAAGAACTAAAATTAGAACTACTATTCCAATCAGCAATCCCACTGCTGGTTGTCTACCCAAAGGAAAAGAAAACAATATAGCAAAGCCTACCAACACTTACTTATACGTTTATTGCAGCACTATTCACAATAGCAAAGATATGGAATCAACCTAAGTGTCCATCGATGAATGGAGAGAGAAATTATATTATATAGACACTATGGAGTAATATTCAGCCATGAAAAGGAATGAAATCATGTCTTTTGCAGCAAAGTGGATAAAATTGGAGGTCATAATCTTTTTTTTTTTTTTGTAGAGACAGAGTCTCACTTTATTGCCCTCGGTAGAGTGCTGTGGCGTCACACAGCTCACAGCAACCTCCAACTCCTGGGCTTAAGCGATTCTCTTGCCTCGGCCTCCCGAGTAGCTGGGATTACAGGTGCCCGCCACAATGCCTGGCTATTTTTTTGTTTTTGCAGTTCGGCGAGGCTGGGCTTGAACCTGCCACCTTCTGCATATGGGGCCGGCGCCCCACTCACGGAGCCACAGGCGCCACCCGGAGGTCATAATCTTAAGTGAACAAGCCAGGCACAGAAAGACCCACCTCATGTGTTCTCACTTGTAAGTGGGTGCTAAAAAATGTGTTCACATGGATATAGAGAATGGAATGATAGACAGTGGAGACGTGAAAGGGTGAGTGGGTGAGGAGGGAGATGATGAGAAATTATGGGGACGATGTGCAATGTTAGGGTGACGGAGACCCTAAAGCTCTGACTTGACTGCTATGCAATCTATGCATGTAGGGAAATTGCATGTGTACCCCATACATTTGTACAAATTTTAAAAAGTCCGTAAATTATCATGAACATGGAATTTTAAAAATACTAAGATATGTATAGATAATAAGATAGGAAAAACACAAAAGTGGACGATGAACACCAAGTTCACGATTGATTGTGGTTGTTCAGCAGAGTAAAGAAGGCTGCTGAACTTGTGGCTTCACATGTATCTGTAACATTTCATAACTTAAATGAAAACATGAGACAATTATGGCAAATCATGAAGTTTGATAACCCTTTGAAGGTGCGCATATCGGTACATTGTAACATTTTTGCTGTCTGTAATGCTTCATAATCAAAATATATTTAACATATTGTAAATTTAATTTGGATCATGTGCTGAGTACCTTACAACCAAGTGCTGATATAAGATTTCATGCCCACATTTGAGCTTGTGTTAAGGAGCAAGTTGGTGCTAAAAAGAACCACTTGATATTCTGTAATAAAAAAACAGAGGCAGGAAGAACACAGAAATTAAGCATGCACACCAACGCTACAGCATCTTCTTCAAAAGGAGGAACAGAAAAAATGTCAGAGGACAATCAAGTCAGAAAAAATAGTAGTACAGATTTGGTAAGTGCAGAGAACCATGTATGTGTTGTTAATAGTCTTTTGGCTTTAGAAAAATCATTTTTAATATTCAATTAATATTAATTCTTAATATTCAATTTATATTAATTCTTAATATTAATTGAATTCTCTAATATTTGTCTTAATTTTGTTTTATTTGGTTTGTGAAAATTACTTTTGTTTTCTAGTTGTAAAAAGCTGCAAATATGAGGAGTTCACATATAGCTTTTGCTTTGTATACATTAAGTTACACCAGGTTTGTAAGAATATTTTTTTCTTGTGGGTGTTTGGCACACCTTTTCAGTGTGGAACACAACTATAAGAGAGACTCTACCTAATAAATTCAAATATTGTGACCCAGTTGTTTGTACTCTCACATTAGCCTGAAATTAAAAAATAATAATAATAGGCTCGGCGCCTGTGGCTCAATGGGCTAAGGCGCCAGCCACGTACACCTGAGCTGGAGGGTTTGAATCCGGCCCAGGCTGCCGAACAACAATGTCAGCTGCAACCAAAAAATGGCCAGGCATTGTGGCGGGTGCCTGTAGTCCCAGCTCTTTGGGAGGTGGAGGCAGGAGACTCGCTTAAGCCCAGGAATTGGAGGTTGCTGTGAGCTGTGATGCCACAGCACTCTATCCAGGATGACAGCTTGAGGCTCTGTCTCAAAAATAATAATAATAATAATAATAGAATATTATTTTCTTTAAATGAATCTGTACATGGCCAAACCTGATATATCCAGTTGGCTCTTCACTGTGTTTTAGAGAGAGGAAAACACACCAAGGTATTAACAGTGAGATAATGAGATTTCAGGTGACTTTATTTTTATTTTATTTATTTATTTATTTTGAGACAGAGTCTCACTTTGTTGTTCTTGGTAGAGTGCTGTGGCATCACAAACTCTTGGGCTTAAGTGATTCTTTTGCCTCAGCCTCCCCACTAGCTGGGACTACAGGCGTCCGCCACAATGCCCAGCTGTTTTTAGAGATGAGTTCTCGCTCTTGCTCAGGTTGGTCTCAAACCTATGAGCTCAGGCAATCCACCTGCCTTGGCCTCCCAGAGTGCTAGGATTATAGGCATGAGCCACTGCACCCAGCTCGTGACCTTATTTTTAATGTGATGTTTTGCATTTTCTAGACTTTCTGTGCTAACTACATATGTTACTCTAATAATGAGAATATTTATTTACTTGTATACTTTTGTAATCAGAAAATTTCTAGAAGTTTGTTAAAATACCACTTAGCTATATATTTCAGTTTTATACTTAATGGGGGAGGGTCACTACTTTATTAAACCTTAGAACTAAATAGGTCCTTTCCCTCACAACATCCAAAAGGTGTTCCCTGGTTTATCACACATCACTGTTACTCAAGAGCAGACCTGGAAATATGATATCTGGGTCTACGTGTCTCACCTGAGTGTCGAAGTGCAGAAAATCCTTGCTCATCCTCCCACTCCCAGGCTGGTTCGCTCTTATTGTGCATGGACTGGAAGTCAGGAATTTCCTGGTACCAGTCTATGTCCGTGCTGCTAATAAAACAGAAGATAATGGAGAACTTAGGAAGGCGCTTTTTGGAACTTGAAAAGAAATGCATTTATTTTGTAGAGATTTAAAACTTATCATCTACTTTCCTATACTTTCACTTTCCAGAAAGAGTGTTTTAAGAAACTATTTTTGAAGAAGAATTTATTTTGCAAAATGAAGTAGACAATCTCTAGAATCTTGCAAGAACAGATTATTATACTTAACTCTGTGATTTGACAAAATTCTTTTTTTTTTTGAGATACAGTCTCACTCAGTCACCCTGAGTAAAGTGCCATGCGTCATAGCTCACAGCAACCTCAAACTCCTGGGCTCAAGCGCTATTCTTGTCTCACTCAGCCTTCTGAGTAGTTGGGACTACAGGTGTCCACCACTACGCCCGGCTAATTTTTCCATTCTTAGTAGAGACAGGGTCTCGCTTTGCTCAGGCTGATCTCAGCTCTTGAGTTCAAGTGATCCACCTGCTTTGGCCTCCCAGAGGGCTAGGATTACAGGCATGGGCTACCATGCCAGGCCGACAAAAATTCTTTAAAGAGATGTGCAACTATATCTTTGGTCTGCTAATGGAATGCAAGATTTTCCAAGTCACTCTCAGATTTTCAGAAGAATCTGAAATACAGACAGACAAGAACAAGAGCCAGGTGTGTTCACCTGGTGAGGCAGTCTCCAGTGAGGGGGTCGCAGCTCCCTGCACAGTCACAAGGTCGACAGCCGTAGTCCCCGAAGCCCCAGTATCCCATCATGCACCTATCACAATGGGGGCCTGCCACCCCAGGCTTGCAAGGGCAGTCACCATTGCTGGGGTCACAGAAGGTCACTGAGCTGAAAGGAAGGACAGCTGATCCAACGGGATGGCAGGAGCACACTGCAACAGAGAGGACACACAGGACTGATGAGTGACGGCAGATTAACTGTGTGGAGGTTAGAACTGGGATCCCCAGATGGCACAGAATGTGTCTGACACTCCTCCTTCAGCCAGCGGTGTATGCTCAGATACACAAGCTATTACCTAATCAGAACAGCATGTCTGTTACAAAAAGAACCACATGATTTACTCTAAAATTGAAGGTATTAAATTTGAATGCCTTTTGGTGGGGGTGATGAGAACGAACCTGCAAAGAAGGCAGGGAAGAATTCAGTGAGGAAGGGGAGCAGCTATCAGGACAGCATGATGTTCTGGAAGGCAAACAAAGTTTCAAGCAGAAGGCAACACCCACTGTGTCAAAGCTTGAAGGGTCCCAGCAGGTGAGGTCTGGGAATGAAGTGCTGCACTGACCTACAGGAGGAGGGGAGTGGAATCCATAGAGAGCGGGAGGCCCAGCTGAGGAGGGCTCAGGAGAGAAGGGGAGGAGAGGAATCAGAGGTTGAGAGCAGGCGGCTCTTTGGAGGAGCTGTTGTGAAAGGGCACAGAAATACGGTGGCAGCTAAACCCGGAGGGAATATAAACTCACGTAAAGTTTTGGGTTTTGGTTTGTTTCATTCTGTTGTGAGATGGAAGAGATTACAGCACATTTATGTTTGATGTTGATGGATGTTGATGGAACCACCCACCTGAAAAATCGATGACCAGAAGAGAGATGAGAGACTTGTTGGAGGGACCCCTGACCACCCTTGAGTGAGGAAGAAGGGGTGGGGTCTGGTGGAGAGGCGGGGGGTTGGCCTTAGGCAGGAGCACGGTCTGTTCACCGCAGCGGGACCGGAGGCAGGCTGGGGGGCGATGGCAGTGAGGGAGCACGTGGGATGTTTCTTCTAATTGCTTTAAGTGTCCGGATGAAGGAGGAAGCAAGGTCATCACCAAGTGGGAGGCGACAAAAGTGTGAGGAGTGGGAAAGTGAATGAGAGACTTCGGAAGTGAAATATCATTAATTGCCAGGCAGCGTTAAGGCCACATTTGAGGTCGGTGGTCATGAATTTATAGTGACACAGAAAAAATTGTTGGCTGTTTTCTCCAGTTTTATACAGCTAAGAACATTCAGGTTTCATGAAAGATTTAATCTGGGTGGAGTTCAATCCAGCTCCTCAGATTAGATCTATAATCAGCCATTTCTGTAAATCTTTAATAATAATCAAAAGTTCTCCTCTGTTCTCTCTCTACTCCCAGAATTGCCTACTCCTCACAATTTGACAGTCTGCAACACTGTCTTTGTTCCTGGAATGACAAAAATAGCTGAACAAAGTGTGTGTGTGTGTTTGTGTACTAGGTATTATATATACAGGTATAATGGGGTGTCTATTAAGTTCATGTACAATTTTAAATAGTTGGTGGGCACCCTGTATATATATATATATATACACATTTGTGTGTGTGTGTGTGTGTGTGTGTATAATGTGTTTGTTTGGTTTATCACGATTTCATGAACCCTAACTTCATTTGAATCCCCTAAGTGATGACCATCAACAATCATTTATTCAAGTTTACCTGAAATTTAAAAAATCACAGTATTTCTCATAGTGGTAGTTCCAAAATTTCCCCAGACTTTATAACTTTCCTGAGCTTTGGCTTCTTTATTGTTGTATCTCATGGAAAGTTCATGAAATTGAAGTTATTTTTAAATAAATTATTTCAGTGTTTGACACCAAATAGGCCATATCTTCTCAACTAATATTCTAGATTGCACTCTGTCTTTTTTTCTCTTGGAAACTTTTTTAATTGTTTGGGATTCATTGAGGGTACAAAGAACTAGGTTACACTGATTACGTTTGTTAGGTGAAGTCCCTCTTGTAATTGTGTCCCGCCCACAGGAAGTGTGCCTTACACCAAGACCCCCATCCCCTCTTCCTCCCCCCTCCCTGCTCCCTCCGTCCCCCCTTGTATTAGCTCATCTGCTGCCTTCATATTAGAATTGAGTACATTGGATTCTAGCTTCTCCATTCTTGTGATGCTTTACTAAGTAGAATGTGTTTCACCTTCATCCAGGTTAATACAAAAGCTGTCAAGTCTCCATCTTTTTTATATCTGAATAGTATTCCATGGTATACATATACCACAGCTTATTAATCCATTCCTAGGTTGGTGGGCATATAGGTTGTTTCCACATTTTGGTGATTGTAAATTGAGCTGTGATAAATAGTGTAGTGCAGTTGTCCTTATGATAATGTGATTTTTTTTCTTTTGGGTAGATGCCTAGTAATGGGACTGTACGATCAAATGGGAGGTCTTTGAGGATTTGAGTTCTTTGAGGATTCTCCATACTTCCTACCAAAAAGGTTGTATTAGTTTTCAGTCCTACCAGCAGTGTAAAACCAGCACGTGCAGCTTTGAGACTTTGTGATGTGGGCCATTCTCAGTGAGGTTAGGTGATATCTCAGGGTGGTTTTGATTTGCATGTCTCTGATGATTAGGGATGATGACCACTTTTTCATTTATTTGTTAGCCATTCATCTGTCTTCTTTAGAGAAGGTTCTCTTCTGGAAACTTTTTTTTTTTGAGACAGAGTTTCACTTTGTTACCCCCAGTAGAGTGCCATGGCATCATAGCTCATAGCAACCTCAGACTCCTGGGCTCAAGCAATTCTCTTGCCTCAGCCTCCTGAGTAGCTGGGATTACAGGCACCCGCCACAATGCCTGGCCTTTGTATTGATTATCTTGTCGTTAAAATATTAATTCGGTTTCAAATCTTCACTCCTGATTAACTGTATGACTTGTGGCAAGATACCTAGCCTCTCATCTTGGTTCCCTAGTCTGTAAAAATGGAATAAAGACTAGCATCTACCCTCTTACAGTCATAAAGATGAAAGGAGATCATATGTGCAAAGTGGTTAGTATGATGTCTGGCACCTAGTTAAATAACAGTAAATTAATTAACTGATTAAGTAAAATAATTCTTATAGAGGTATAGGATCTATACATGTATGAGTAATGGTGTATCCCTCAAGAACTCATAATCTTGTTAGGGAAACAGAGAGGTCAATAAAAAGTTCCCATACAGTGTGATGCGCTATGATATAGGTGTATTAAAAGAGATACGGGAGCACAGAGGAGGAGGAAGACAGCACAGGCTGAGAGAACCACAGTCATTGAGATAGCTGAGCCAGATTGTGAAAGGTGAGTACAACTTTGCAAGTTGAAAAGGAGAACATGGGAAGTAGGTGCTCATTTCAGTCTTAGTCTTTATTTTATTGATTGATTGGATGGATTGAGATAGGGTCTCATTCTGTCACCTGGGCTAGAGTGTAGTGGCATCATCATAGCTCACTACAATCTCCATCTCCTCAGTTTAAGCAATCCTCCTGTTTCAGCCTTCAGAATAGCTGGGACCATGGGTGTGTGCCACCATGCCCAGGTAATTTCTCTATTTTTTTGTAGAGACAGGGTCTCACTCTTGCTCAGGCTGCTCTCGAACTCCTGGCCTCAACTGATCCTCCTGCCTCAGGCTCTCAGAGTGTTCGGAGTACAGGTGTGAGCCAATGCACCCAGCCTAGCTTAGTCTTTAGATACCATTGCATTTTTTTTTATTTGTTTCAAAGATAGGGACTTACTCTACTGCCAAGGCTAGAGTGCAGTGACATGATCATAGCTCAGTGTAACCTTGAATTCTTGGGCTCAAGTGATCCTCCTGCATCAGCCTCCCCAGTAATTGGGACACGGATGTGTGCCACAATGCCTGGCTAATATTTTGGTGTTTTTTTGTAGCGACAAGGGACTCACTATGTTGCTCAGGCTGGTCTTAAACTTCTGGCCTCAAGTAGTCCTTCCAAAGTGCTGGGATTGCAGGTGTGAGCCACAGCATCTGCCACATTGAATTTAAAAAAGATTTTTTTTTCTTTCTCAATTGTGGTAAAATCCATATATGACAAAGTTTACCATCTTAGCCATTTTATGTTTCTGCATTATAAGACAAGCTCTTATGGCTTCTGGAAATGTTACACTCTCGTGCCTAGGTGCCCTGGGCCATGCCTGTTTACCATTCCCCACCTTGTCCTTCTAGGTTATTACAGGCTTTCTTGTCCCATTCTTTCCAGACAGTTAACCATCCTTTCCTGCATGCTGCTCTCTGTTCTTTATATCTGTTTGTTTTGTGTGTATCACATTATATATTGATTGATATGCCTGTCTCCTTTACTACCAGACTCTGAACTCATTAGAAGGATCTTTTATCTTCTTATTTTCGTTTTCGAGGCCCCAGAACATGTGTATGGTACATAGTAGATGCCCAAGTTAGCATTTGTATAATTGACCTGAAGAAAATTCCAGACTGTGGGAACCATATGTGAAAAGGCATGGTCTATGTGGGGAATGTGAGGTGTGGTCTAGAGTGTAACTGAGTGGAAAGCAGTTGAAGGAGAGGAGGCAGAAGAAAAAGGTGTAGAGTTAGTTTGGACCTTATTAGAATTCTGGATTTCGGAAGGATCTAATCCAAGAAGTTGAATTTTGTCCTGTGGGCATAATGAACCATATGAATTTGTAAAGCAGAATCATGACAAGGTAACAATTTAATTTTCACAGATTCTTTGGTGTGCAGTCTAGAGCACAGCTCCTAAGACAGAAACTAAAGAAAAGAGAGATGACAAGGAAATGACTGAAGGCAGTGGGTGTGGGAAGGGGAGGAATGTCTGGTATGAAAATTTTATTTTTAAAGATAGAATGAATGGGATTTGGAGACCGTCTGGGTGAGGAAGAAGGAGTTGTTGAAGGACAAACAGAAGTTGAGAAAGATTTTTTAGGGGTCTATCTTATGGAACTGAAAGACTGATGAAATTATTTGCAAACATTTAGAATAGAGGGCTGGAGAAGGCTGGGGCAGATGAAGCCGTGTTGGGGGTGGACAGAGGGAAGAAAGGAGAAATGAATGGCTTCAGGATCAAACATGTTAAGTTTGAGATGCTTGAGGGGCATCCTAATAAATTACAATACTGGGCAGCTGAAAATAATCTGAAGCTTAGGAGAAAAGTTGGGGGTCACTGATACAGCTTTGAGAGTTGTCAGCTGATGGTAGTTGACTAAAGGAGACTTCCCAGGCACAGTGCAGAGAATGAGAAGATGACCAAGGATAGAACACTGGGGACATCCACTTAGTACAGGTAGTTGGAAGAGCAACAATTCGTGAAACAGATTATTAAGGACCAGGTAAAGAGGGAGAATAAAAATTAAGAAAGTATTATGGAAACCAAAGGACGAGAGAATTGCAAGCAGTTAGTGTCAAACAATGCAGAATGGTCACATTGGATATGATTGACAGCAGGCCGATAACACTGCCAATCAGGAGGTCTTTGGTGACCCTTGTGGGATCTGGAAACATTCAGGCATTGCTGGTGTACGGTCCTACTCTGTTTAGATCTCTCTTTCATTTTTTTTAAACCAATAAAGCATTATAGATAGCACAAATAGGCACAAATCCGTGAAGCTTGCAAAAATCCTTAGATCTGTGCAAACTTCCCACCCCTTCCTATGCTCTTCTTGGTTAAGAATCAGTACAATAGACCATGGAAGGTTGCTTTTTCTGCTAAAGGTTATGAATCTTGGGAAGAATTTCATCTTTATTTATTTATTACAAGTTCATGGTCATCGACTGACTCAGCCAGCAAACAAAGGTTAATAACAAGAATTCTTATGTTTACGAAGCATCTGTGATTTATAAAATGCACTCACCCCTTAGCCAAATATTTAAGGTCCTTCATGCTGTGGCTTTAGGCCACTTTTCCAGTCTTTCCTCTCATTATTCTCTTGAATTTTGACCTTACGATAGTCAAGTGGGATACTTTCTAGTTGTGCTTCAATCTTTCCTGTTTCTGTGCCTTTATTAATGTCATTAGGAAAATCCTTCTTCTCATATCTTTCTTTCGAAATTGGATATGTCCTTGAAGATCTGTCTCAAATGTCACCCCAAGGGTTGCCACAATTCAACCATTTGGGTTGCTGAATTTGCTCAAAGTAGAAGCTCTGTTGACATCTTTCTTGTTAAAGACAGAACTTTTGGGCCAGGCATGGTGGCTCATGCCTGTAATCCTGGCACACTAGGAGGTTGAGGTTGCTGGATTGCCTGAGCTCACAGGTTAGAGATCAGCCTAAGCCATAGCGAGACTTTGTCTCTAAAAAAAAAGATAATAATAATAACTGGGCATTGGGGTGGGCGCTTGTAGTCCCAATTACTTGGGAGGCTGGGGCAAGAGAATTGGTTAAGCCCAAGAGTTTGAGTTTGCTGTGAGCTATGATGCCATGGCACTCTACCAAAGGCAACAAGGGCAACTCTGTCTCAAAAAAAAAAAAAAAAAAAAAACTAGAACTTTTAAAAAAAAATTAAATCATGGTTGTGTACATAAATGCAATCATGGGGTACAATGTGCTGGTTTATATACAATTTGAAATATTTTCATCAAACTGGTTGACATAGCTTCCATGGCATTTTCTTAGTTATTGTGTACAGACATTTATATTCTACATTTAGTAAGTTTCACCTGTATCCTTCTAAGTGTGGACCCATCAATTACTGTCCCTCTCCCCATCCTAAAAACCAGAACTTTTGAAACTGAAATATAATGATCTTCAGAAAAGTGGGCTGCAGCATCCCCCACTGACCATTTTTTTTAACCTCCCCTTCTTTTATAAGTCCTTATTCCACCAGAGTTCAATGTGATTTATCCTTTCTTTGCAACCCTCCAGTGTTTTAAAAAGTAGCATGTCTTTTTATAGTTCTCACGGTGTTCTACTGTGCATTACCAACAATTGGATGTTTTCTTCTTTCCTGTCATCTATCATATCAGTTTGTAAGCTGCTTGAGGGTGAGCATCTGGCACACTCACCTGCCCCCACAGTGCTTATCAGAAGCAGACTTGAATTCAACTCCTAGCCAATGTTTCTTACTTTTCTGAGTCCCACATTTCTATTTTATGAATTTTTTTTTTTTTTGAGGATTAAACCAGATATGGCTAGGCGCAGTGGCTCAGGCCTATAATCCTACCATTCTGGAGGAAAAGCAGGTGGATTGTTTGAGCTCAGGAGTTCGAGACCAGCCTGAGCAAGAGTAAGATCCCATCTCTACTAAAAATAAGAGAACTAGGGAGGGAATTTGGTGGGATCTCGCATAATGTTCACAATGCAAGGGTACACACACTTCAAAATAACTAAGAGTAAATTATAAACGTCTTGCTACAAAAAATAAGTTAGAGAGATGATGGTTATATTAACCAGTTTGACTTATGCATTCCACATTGTATATTAAATCATCTCATTATACCCTATAAAGGTGTACAGTTATGATTTAATAAAAAATTAAATAAAAAAAATAGGACAACTAGCGGGGTATTTTGGCGGGCGCCTGTAGTCCCAGCTACTTGGGAGGCTGAGGCAAGAGAATCACTTGGTGTTGCTGTGAGCTGTGACACCACTACCCCAGGCACTCTACCCCAGGGTGAGGGAGTGAGACTTCGTCTCAAAAATGAAACAGTTTAAATCAGAGATAATGAATGTTCTTAGCACTTAAGATATTAACAAATGGCACATTATAGCTGCTCCAGTGACCCTTGAATTGAATTAAAGGGCAATGATGAAAATGCTATTAGGGACAATAAAGGAAAATACCATGAAAGACATTGTTTGAAAGGGTAACCGTGTGTGTTTGTTTAAGGCAGCATTTATTTATCCATCACTTACTCAACAAACATTGAATGAGTACCAATTATATGTGAGTACTCAGCAAACTGCTAGGGATCTAATTTAAATAGTCTTGACCCCTAAATACATCTGTAGTTTAGAATAATAATAATAATTATTATTATTTTTAGAGACAGAGTCTTACTTTATCGCCCTTGGTAGAGTGCTGTGGTGTCACAGCTCACAGCAACCTCCAGCTCGTGGGCTTAGGTGACTCTCTTGCCTCAGCCTCCTGAGTAGCTGGGACTACAGGCACCCACCACAACACCCAGCTTTTTTGTTGTTGTTGTTGCAGTTTGGCAGGAGCCAGGTTCGAACCTGCCACCCTTGGTATATGGGACCGGCGCCCTACTCACTGAGCTACAGGCATGGCCCTAGAAGAATAATTATTAAAAAGAAAACTTACCTGGGGTGGCGCCTGGGGTAGGGCGCTGGCCCCATAAACCGAAGGTGGCGAGTTCAAACCCAGCTTCGGCTGAACTGCAATACAGGAAAATAGCCGGGCGTTGTGGCAGGTGCCTGTAGTCCCAGCTACTTGGGAGGCTGAGGCAAGAGAATCGCCTAAGCCCAGGAGTTGGAGGTTGCTGTGAGCTGTGTGAGGCCACGGCACTCTACCAAGGGTGATAAAGTGAGACTCTATCTCTACAAACAAACAAACAAACAAAAAAAAAAAAAACTTACCTAATACAAGGCAAAAAGTAAAAATTTTGTTTTTAAAACATTGACTTTCTAAGGAGAACAGCTTTATTTAAATTAATACAGTAGTGGTAATCACTGTTTCTACATTAAACCCACTAGTTTTTCTTTGTTTTTTTTGAGACAGAGTCTCACTTTGTTACACTACCCAGTAGCTGGGACTATATGCACCCGTCACAACACTCTGCTAGTTTTTCTATTTTTAGTAGAAATGAGGTCTCGCTCTTGCTCAGGCTGTTCTGGAACGCCTGTGCTCAAGCAATCCACCAGCCTCGGCCTCTCAGAGTCCTAGGATCACAGCCGTGAACCACTGTACCTGGTCCACTAATTTTTTTCTTCCTTTGGGTTTTGTTATATGAGCGCTTAGGAATTTTCTCATAAGGTATCAAAACACTATTGATTTGTCAATTGTTTCTTACTAAGAATTAATTTGGAGGAATTATATGTAACATGAATATATCAAAATATTATGTTCAAAATAGTGTAGTAATGATTTAAACTGAAATCACATAATCTAATATAAAAGTTACATCATTTTGAGATGGATAAATAGTAACTGTATCACTCAGATAAATCGATTTGGTTCTTGACAGAAGATGGGGGAGAATTAGAAGAAAGATATTGTAGGACCCCCTTAAATGGTAATATACAATATTCTACCACCGTTATCTTTTGCTCTCATAGAAAATCCCAGGCGTTGACCTCTTTGTTCTAACATGTAGTTTAAAATCTATATACATTTCACAAACGGCCAGAGGAGAACTGTGATTCTATCACATATGCCAGTGGATTTCTGTCAATGTGACTTTTTACATAATTACAAGATAAAAACGCCATTTGGGAACTATGCAGAGCTAGCTCCAGGCAGGAGGCCCTGAGGCTTTTTGCAGCATCCTTTTCAGACTGCACACTGAGGCCTGCCTTGCATACCTATCTCCAGATGTTTGATAGCACAATGTCTGACACTCATAATCTACATTTCTAACTTTCTTCCAAAATGCAAATACATTTTCTTCTTGCTTAGAGGAAAAAAAGGGTCTCCTTAGCTTCTGGTTCTGTCCTGATTCCCCAACACACATTTCTTACCGATTGTTGATTCTAAAATGCACCCCAGACACTTACTCTTAAATAATAAATGTCAAAGTTAAGACCTAGAGTGACATAAATCCTTGACTTCAGCTTTGTCATCTTCTTGCTAGACATGAAACCCAATCATCTAAACTGTCATCACATACTGTCATTCTGAATTTAATTCTTCTTTTCATTATAATTTTTAGTGTATACAGCTGTTGCAAACTGTCCTTAAAAGCCAAACTGGTGCATTGGGTGATAGCCAGATATCAAAAACGGTGTGGCCTGTCCAGGTAGTAAATCATTCATTGCTGGAGTCACAGTTTTCCTTCCAAAACAGTTGCTCAAGACTGCTCTTACCTACAAACATAGTGGCAAAATGAACTTATTGAAGATACCATTTTAATTTCCAACTGTTATCACAAGGATTATTTTGATAATGAATATAGCTTATTTGAGTAGTATGTTCTTTACCTAAGTGTTCTATTAAAAGAAAATCTGGAGTAATAATATAAAACTTTCAAAACAGATAAGAGAGAGGAAATGAGTACTCTAGAAAACATTTCATGGGCAGCACCTGTGGCTCAGTGGGTAGGGTGCCGGCCTCATATATGGGGGGTGGCGGGTTCAAACCTGGACCCGACCAAAAACCGCGACAAACAAATAGCCGGGTGCTGTGGTGGGCACCTGCAGTCCCAGCTACTTGGGAGGCTGAGGCAAGAGAATCGCTTAAGCCCAAGAGCTGGAGGTTGCTGTGAGCTGTGGTGCCACGGCACTCTACCGAGGGTGATAAAGCGAGACTCTGTCTCTACAAAAAAAGAAAAGATTTCACAACAAGTCCCCTTCTGGTAATGAATTTAGTTAAATGCTACATATAATACAAATTTTATCTATAGATACATGTTTGCAGCAATGTATCTGCTATGTGAAGCGCTGCCCCTCAAATACCGCGATTACAGAGAAGAGGACATGAAACTTGTCTGCTGGATCTTCTAGCAGGAAATACAACTTTTTTTTGTTTGTTTGAGACAGACTGTGTCACCCTGGGTAGAGTGCTGTAGTGTCATCATAGCTCATAGCAACCTCAAACTCCTAGATTAAAATGATCCTCTTCATATTGCACAGGAAGACGGGGGAAAGGGGAGAGGGAGGGAAGGGCAGGGAGACGGTGGGGGGAGAGAGGATAAAGGGTGACATCACACTTGAAGTGAGATCACATCTTTGAAGGGTCAGGAAACAACTACTAAATGCAGAACACAAATGTTTTCACACAGTAAATGAGAAAATCTCACGAATGTTATGTCGAACAGATGGATGAAAATATCTCAGACTGTATGAAGCCCACACACTGTACTCCATGATTGAACTAATGTACACAGCTATGATTCAATAAAATATATATATATATTAAAAAAAAACCAAAACAAAAAACCGATCCTCTTGCCTCATCCCCCTGAGTAGCTGGGACTACAGGCATGTGCCACTATGCCCAGCTAGTTTTTACTGTTTTTAGTAGAGATGGGGTCTTGCTCTTGCTCAGGCCGGTCTTGAACTCCTGAGCTCTATCTGCCTTCACCTCCCAGAGGGCTAGGATTATAGGCATGAGCCACTGCGCCTGGCCAGGAAACACAACTGTGAATGAGACAATAGATAGACACATTTTCAAACCACCTTGTGCATCCATAAGGCTCTAAACCTAACACTTCTATCAACCAGAAAGGCAGGCAATAAACACAACTGTTTGGAAATTTCCTGTAAGATTTCTTAGAAAGACAGAAAGTAAAATAGAGGCTATGTAATAAACTTGGTAGAAGCACAAGCTTGGGGAGTCTGACTAGATGACTAGATTCTAACCAGAAATAGATTCTGGGTATGAGGCTTATTCTTTTATAAGACTTTCTGAAATTAACCTTGTCAACTCTCATTTTTCTCACTAATGAAGTAAGAATAACAATACCTAGGCCACAGGGCTATTTGTGTGAAGATTAAATGAGATAGTGTATGTATAATATTTAGCAATGTATTAGTGAAGCAACTAATATTATTATTTGGATGAAGGATATTAGTTTTAAAATCCCCACTGATCATTCATTCACTCATACCTTCACCAAAGAGTTCTTGAACTTTAGTGTTAACATGTACCATGTTGGGGTTACAAAGATGAAGTCAAAGCCTCCTATCTCTTGAGAGAGCTAGAAGAGAGATGGGCAAATTGTTAAGGGCAATAAGTGTTAATAACCCATTTACTCCAGGGTGTGGTGTGAGGGAACACAAAGAAACAGCAGTAAATGGCAGATAAGGGTTATTTTTTAAGGGAAACTAATGATCTAGCTGGCTTTCCACGTTGCCACCTTACCCTGCACCTGGGAGAAATTTAGTGGCAAATAGCTGCATAGCTTTCTTTCTCTACGACTCTTAAATCCAGTAGGATTAATTTACTGTCCTGTGCCTGCCCTTGGATGAAAGATTAGCCTGCTATTCTTTTCACTTTGTGGATCAGGGTATGTTCAAAAAAAGCAGGGTGGCATCTGTTGTCCTGCTGATTAAAGGGAAGTACCCTGATATTTCATGCAGGGCAAGAGTCCAAATGGCCAGGAACATAATGGAACCACTATGCCCCCTTCACTCTGGCAGGCATGCTACAGCCTTTGGTGGTGCAGTCACAGGAAGCCTGTGCTGGTGGTTTGTCTTTATTCCCACCTTCTCTGGATCTCCAGGAGTGTGTTTGTATGACTGACCCCTGACACCAAGCTCTCCACAGAAACCACCAATGGGGCTCAGCATCTTATCCCTTTGAAATTGTCAGGCCTCCTTCCTGTTACCTGGTGGCTCTAACTTTTGTTATTCTGTTAGTAAAAGCCACACTGGGAGAAAAATGCCCTGAAAATATTTGCTCCTGATTTAGCTTTCTAAAAATGGAACTCAAAGTTCAAGGCCTTTCGCTGGGAAAGAAGCTGCTCCTCAAGACCTCCCACCACCTCCCAGCAGCCACTCCCTCGGCAGCGCCTCCAGGCCCCCACATTGTTTTCTCCTGAAAAAGCCAAGGTCCTGCAGAATTTCTGAGGAGAAATGTTTAATAGCAAAGTCATTACCAAAGCCACCCAAAGGTCGTTAGAGGGAAAGGGGCTTAAGGGAGATGATTCTCAGATGCAGCTTTAAGCGGAAAGGATGAAAGGTGAACTGTTACAAATACATTAAGTGTGAAATTAAACAGCAGATAAAACGAAGTCTTCTATGCTTTCTGGGCACCATTTTCTCTTTTCCTTTGATTTTCAACTGTTTTTTCTAGCTAGAAAAAAATAAAGATTATAAGTGTATGATTTCAGTTGTTCTGAGAAAGGCATTATGGTTACCCCTTTACTATCCTAGGAAACATTTTTCTATTGATCCTTGAAATGTTATATACATTCTGTTCAATGAGAGCTGGTTCCACAATATTCAAGGTATATTTAATTTCAAATAAAATTATGCTTGAATAAATCTATTGTAAGGAAGAAATAATACAAATTAAGATTTGCCTTTCACTTACTGAAATTTAGTGTATCCTGAAAGAGTTTATTGTATATCCCACGCAAAAGAGGAAGATCCTTTTATATGTGATATCTCCTCTATGTAAAGTTTTAAAAAATAAATGTATGGGATTTAAGTATATTTCCTATCTGTATTCTATAAACTTTCAAATGCATAGTACAAATAAATGCAAAAGTCATTTCCTTTACTTTTAATGCTTTTACTTGACTACTGCTCACACCCTCGATTTGATTTCTGTATCATTCCTTTCCTGTTTACTAGTTGTAACTGAGCCAGTTACTATTTATTCCTGGACATATCTAAGAGATCTTTGGCAGTTAAAAAGCCAATTTTTTATTCTCTGTTTTCAATTTCAGTTAAAACTGAAGAAAGCACTTTTGTGTAAATAGATAAATTTTATTACAAGAAAACTTTTGGATATAATTTTCAGCATTACATTTTGCTTTGCAGAATTTGGTTCTATCACATACCATTATCCTTTTAAATTTTTTTGAAGAAATACCACCTGCTTAGCCCCCTGTATTCCCATTCCATGCAGGCATCATCTACCCAGGCACTAGCTAGAATTGGGGTCATCTCTTACTCCTTTTTCCTTTGGAGAAACAAGCCCTATTACAGTATCTATCTTAAACAAGCCCTATTACTGTATCTATCTTAGATCTCACCTTGGAACTAATGTGATTTGTCCCTGTGGTAATCTGTCATACTAACCTTTTTCTTCATAATGCTTACTGCAGTTTAAAATTACATATTAAGTTTATTTGCAATTTATTTCTACTCATGGGAGTAGAAACTCTGATTTGTTACATGGACAGTGCCTAGAATAGGCCTGCCATGTGGGAGGCACTGAATAAATCTAGGTTCAGTTTGTTTTAAAGGAATGAGTTGTGTCACTTAATATGTACTTCTTGATAATTGACAATCTTTTGATCTCCAGTAATCTTTCTGATTTTTCACCCCACTGCTGTCTCTATAACACACTGTGGAGGCCTAGAAGGAGGAACCACATCTTTTTATCTCTGTATCTTCCAACCCTAGGACCATGCCTGACCCATTTTAGCCACTTGCCCAATCTTTGTTGAATGAACAAATGTGCCTCTCAATAAGCAACCAGGAAATGATTTTCTGTTTTGATGAACCTCCTAAAAGGCCCATCCTAATTCTTTTATAGGTTTCTAGTATCTTCTTTTTTAATTTTTAAAACCTTTTATTGTAGGCAATATTTACTAGTAAGACTTTGAAACTGGATAATAAAATAGTTACATGCGGATGGTTTCTGCTTTTAGCTCAACTAATCCATGTATTCTTATAGGTAACTTCTGATATGCACAAACTTGCATTAAATTTTAAAAAGATTAAACACTTATCTGATGAATAAAGTAATCTCTACAATTGTCTCCATACCTCAGCTTCCATCAAGCAAACAGTAAACATGTGGAGATGTCTAAAATATGAATGTGTCATCATAGTGATAAAGCTGGGTTTCTCTGCTTTTACAGTGCCATTCTTTTTTTTTTAAAAAAAACAGGATACTAAGAGGGTTCCTAGTATCTTAACACCATTGCATTGCAATACTAAGACACTAGAAACAGAAAACCACCCCAACAAATCTGTAGAAAACTCAAGAGGTCAAAACAAAGATTATTCTGAATCTTTCCAAGGCAAGATTATTTCCTACATTTAATGCTTCATTCACCCAGTTATATTATTTAACACTTTTTGGTATGTGCCCTTTAAATAATTTTTAATTATTTAACACTTATAATAAAAATTCTTTATTCTAACTCAGTAGGAGACATCCTCCCTACCCATACCCCAAATGCCTCTCACTGGCAGCAAAATTTTTTCACATTAATCAATGCAAAAATCTTTTTCCTTTTTTCTCACTCAATTATATCTAATTATAACTGACTCTTTGTTCTATGGAGGCAAATTGGTTTTTTGCCCACCCTTTGCATCTCCTATGCCCTTTGAGTATCTGTGGAAAGTTAGCATAGTCTCCCTGAGAAGTTTCCTGGTTAATCTGAGTACGTTCATCCTCTTTCTCATTTATTCATTAGTATCTCCTCTCTTTTCTCAGTGGTTTTTGTCAGCCTATCTAGAACACTCTCCAGTTACCTTTATCCTTCCTGTGCTAGGATTCTCCAAGATGAATGCAGTTCTTTAGATTGGAATTTTTTTTTTTTTGTAGAGACAGTTTTACTTTATCGCCCTCGGTAGAGTGCCGTGGCGTCACACAGCTCACAGCAACCTCCAACTCCTGGGCTTAGGTGATTCTCTTGCCTCAGCCTCCCGAGTAGCTGGGACTACAGGCGCCCGCCACAATGCCCACCTATTTTTCTGTTTTGCAGTTTGGCTGAGGCCGGGTTTGAACCCGCCACCTTCGGTATATGGGCCGGCGCCCTACTTGATGAGCCACAGGCGCCGCCCTCTTTAGATTTGAATTTTAGATGGCTATTTGTTGTGGTCTTACTCAATGCTAAAGGCCATACTATTTCCAAAAAGTTAGGTTCTTTAAAAGTTGTTTTTGGCTTTAAAATGTATGTCTGATTCTTTCTTTCTTTTTTAAAAATTTTATTTTTATTTATTTATTTATTTATTTTTTGAGACAGAGCCTCAAGCTGTCGCCCTGGGTAGAGTGCCATGGCATCACAGCTCACAGCAACCTCCAACTTCTGGGATTAAGTGATTCTCTTGCCTCCCTTCAGCTGGGACTACAGGCACCCACCACAACGCTGGCTAGTTTTTGGTTGTAGTTGTCACTGTTGTTTGGCAGGCCCGTGCTGGATTCGAACCCACCAGCTCTGGTGTATGTGGCTGGCGCCTTAGCCGCTTGAGCTACAGGCGCTGAACCTATCTGATTATTTCTGACTTTATTTTGTTTCCTTCAGAGAGGTCACAGTGTAGAGTAGGATTCTTTGGATCTTTGTAAGTCATCAGATGAAAGTCTTTGGTGGCAGACAAGCCTGGGCTCACATGCCAGCCTTGTCACTGACTAGTTCTGTGAGCCTGGACAAATTACATATACAGGGTGGCCATAAAGTTCATGTGCAATGGAAAACTGCACATGAACTTTATTGTCACCCTGTAGTTAGCTCTTCACATCTGTGGGTTCAGTATTGCCAGAATCAGCCAACCATGGATCAAAAATATTTGAAAAAAATAAATAAATTAAAAATAACAATAAAAATAATACAAATAAAAAATACAGCTTAACAACTATGTACCTAACATTTATATCGTGTTAGGCATAATAAGGAATCTAGAGATGATATACATAGGTTGTACGAAAATACTGTGCCATTTCACATAAGGGACTTAAGCATCTATAAATTTGGGTATCTGAGAAGATCCTGGAACAACTGTAATTGATTTGTCTTAGTCCCTTCATTTGTAAACTGAAAAGACAGCGCCTGACTCATAACGATTGCTAAAGGAGACAGCTTATGTGCCCTGCCCACCATGATGTCCAGTCCCCGAAAGCCATTCAATAAATGCTATTTTTCTTCTTTGTGTCCCTTCTGATTTTGTCCAGATTTTCTGGAGGTTCTGATGTTTTATAATTATATGCTTGATTATGTAATGCTTGTCCTCGTCAAATACAGAATGGTATATTATTTATTTATTCAGCGAATTACACATTCTGTTGGGGAAACATTTTAGAGAATTCCATAACCTCTGCTACTTGTCTTCCCAAACTTGACTGACTTTTATTATCCATCATTTCATAGAGTTTATCCTTTTGGGGGACTGAATTTTAATATGCATTATTTAATCTTTTTAAAGGGTTATCTTACTATGATTATTATATCTAGTTTCTCTTTCACTTCCTAACTCTCTGGTTTTACATCCTAGATTCAAGAAAAAAGAAAATGCAGAGATTAAGGTTTCCTGACTACTACTCACAAGCCACTGGTTCTACTGAAAGGTTGCTTTTCAAAAAGAGTTATTTCCTATTGTTCTATGTTAGACTCATTCACAGTTGCTTTCAACATAAAACAAAGATTTCTGTTTTGTTGATATGAAATGAACTCAGGTGACTTTGCTAACTCCACAGTTAGAAAAAAAAAATTCCCCCTAAGTTACTATTTGGAGAGAGCTCAGTGACCATGGACTAAAACACAGGTGCAAGATTGAAAAGTGAAACGTGCTGTGGGGTCTCAAATGTCACTGTGGTCAGGTATTCCGGCTTTAATTAATTTAAAAATTTTACTCAAAAGACAAAGGAAAGGAGAGAATCCTGTATCAGAGGTGAGATGAAATAACTATTTAAAAGAGGTACAAGCAGACAGAGAAATGCAGACATTCTTCTTGAGGTCGTCAGGAGATGGTGCTATTTGGGAAGAGTGTGAAGGCCAGAAAGAGCTTAAGGCAAAGAGCCACCCACCCAAGGAACTTGTGTTTCCATCATTTGAGGTGTTTTCACCTGAGCCAGAAAGAAGAAGAGGAAAATAATAAGAAATAAGAGCGATCTGGATGATAGAATCCTTTCTTTACAAAGATAGTTGACTAGTTAGGGTATTAACAGTTACCAAGTAACCAGACGTGTCTTGGTAAACATTTGGTTTGGGGTTTAGGGCAGAAAAATCAAGTTTATTTTTATTCACTCTCAGCCAAAAGGCAAACTGACCACATTTATTTTGGCCCACCAGGGAGGAAGGAAGGATATGTCAGTTTTTCAAGAGGTTGTTTACTTTGACAAGGAATGAATTCTGCTTTCTTTTTCATTTGCTGATTTTTCTTTTAATATGGAGGAGACTATGCAATAGTTAAAAATGTATGTCTTGACATAAAGGTCAGTACATTTCTTTTCTTTTTTGAGACAGAGCCTCAAGCTGTCACCCTGGATAGAGTGCTGTGGCATCACAGCTTACAGCAACCTCCAATTCTGGGCTCAAGCGAGTCTCCTGCCTCCGCCTCCCAAGTAGCTGGGACTACAGGCGCCCGCCACAATGCCCGGCCATTTTTTGGTTGCAGTCATCATTGTTGTTTGAAGGGTCCAGGCTGGATTCGAACCTGCCAGCTCAGGTGTACGTGGCTGGCGCCTTAGCCCATTGAGTCACAGGAGCTGAGCTGGTCAGTAAATTTCTTAAAGGAGCTGACTGGCTGTTTCCTAATTCTGTTCTGCAAGTTATCTGTTTCACACAATGTGTTCTACTCAAGTGAGGAATATGTTCTATAGAAAAATATCATGGAACGGCTATCAATACTCCATACCCAATCAATTTCCCCTCACCTAACACTGAACATATCCTTTGATGTTAAAAAGAGGAAGGGTGCGGCAGTCCCTGTGGCTCAAAGGAGTAGGGTGCCGGCCCCATATGTTGGAGGTGGTGAGTTCAAACCCAGACCCAGTCAAAAAATGCAAAAAAAAAAAAAAAAAGAGGAAAGCTGTGGGGGGGGGTACTTCATGAAGAATTGGATTCAATGGTTACTTAGATACCAACCCAATAATATAAATAATATATCTGAAGCCAGAAAAGTGGCCTACAACATATAAATTTATATATTTGCTTTTTGGCCTCATACTTTAAAGTGAGTTATTGTATGAATAAGAGGGAGTTGCCTGATTGGCATTTATTTAAAAATGGTCACATGGAAAATAGTCATCTTAGAATTTTTGCCAGAAATCTTCTTAGAGAAAAGCAAAAGTTCTCTTGGACTTTATTAAGTAGGACAAGATAACGGACCTGAATAGTTAGCAGTATTTATATCTATCCACGTGTCAGATAAAAGCATGTCTTTAGGATTTTCTGCCAGAAACGTGGCTTATTCAGTGAGTAGATTAAGTTATAGATAATTGTTAGCTTGTACGCTCATCGAAGGAGGAAAGTAACAGCTCACACTAGTGCCAGGACTATGCGGTGGTTCTCATCTCCTGGCCGGGAGACCAAAGGCTGACTCACCAGCGATGCTTTTTAAAGAAACGCAGGTTTCTGTCCCCATGTCCCTCTGGAGATTCTGAGTCAATGCCGCTTGAGTAGGACTCTGATGAGACTCCACATATTCAGTCAGTGCTCCCAAGTGGTTCTGACCCACACCCAGGTGTGGAACCAATGACCAGGGGGATTGGCTTCAGGTCAGAGAAAGCGGGATATGAAGGTGGAGGTAGGACTTGGTCCAAAGGAGAGAAGCCACTCTGCTTTTGGCTCAGAGTCTGACTTCCTGAGGAAAAATGATCTGGTAGCTTGAAATTGGCATGGTAGGGATAGTTAAGCCACAGCAAGTGTCTGTGCTTGTAGCTTTCTTTTTTTTTTTTTTGAGACAGAGCCTCAAGCTCTCACCCCTGGATAGAGTGCTGTGGCATCACAGCTCAATTCCTGGGCTCAAGTGAGTCTCTTGCCTCCGCCTCCCAAGTAGCTGGGACCACGGGCACCCGCCACAACGCCTGGCCATTTTTTGGTTGCAGCCATCATTGTTGTTTGGCGGGCCCGGGCTGGATTCGAACCCGCCAGCTCAGGTGTACGTGGCTGGCGCCTTAGCCCGCTGAGCCACAGGTGCCAAGCCTGTGCTTGTAGCTTTC
>CAUYON010017245.1:0-29199 GCA_963573935.1 Arctocebus calabarensis
CACCCCACCACAACACCTAGCTATTTTGTTGCAGTTGTCATTGCTGTTTTTTTTTTTTTCTTTAGCTGGCTGGGGCCAGGTTCGAACCTGCCACTCTTGGTTTATGGGGCCAGTGCCCTACCCACAGAGCCACAGGCGCCACCCAAGAAAGTAGTGTTTTTTTTTTTAAGTTTTTATTTTGTTTTTTGTGGGTGTAGGTGATCATGTCGTTTGCCTACAGAGATAATTGTATTGTGCACATACATTTTCCTTCTTCCTATATCTTCCTTTCTTTCCTTCCTTTTCTGTCTCATAGCTCACAGCAACCTCCAACTCCTGGGCTTAGGCCATTCTCTTGCGTCGGTCTCCCCAGTAGCTGGGACCACAGGAACCCGCCACAATGCCCGGCTATTTGCCGAGGCGGGGCCTGAACCCGCCACCTTTGGCATATGGGTCCGGCGCCCTACTCGATGAGCCACAGGCACCGCCCGGATCTTTCTTCTTAATCCCCTCTAGCCTCAATCTTCCCTTTGCCTGTCCCCCCATTTCACCTTACATAAAAGTTCTCTTTCCAGAGCACCTGCAGTCCTCAGGAAGTCTGTTTCCTAAAGCCTGACTTGGCAGCAGTCCCCACACTTTGAGCGTCCCACCTCTAGGGAGTGCTCAGATCCTGCCCTTCAGGATATCACCCAGGGAGACTTTTCAAACTCTAATAAACTTAAGTTTTGGTGATAAGATGACAATCATGACATTGAAGAAAGGGTAGGGGACTAAGGGGAGAAACTATCAATTCAGTGTTTTCCAGCTGGGCATGTTCAGCATCTATGTCTGAGCAACAGGAAGCTAGGATGCCCACATATATTAGCATAACTATTATACGTACATATATTCTTAGGCTAGTAATAGGTATTTTATTATTACTTGACTTTCAGGCAGATGATTTTTGTTTTTTCTTCTGCTTCTTAATTCCTCCTTCATTTCAGGGTCTAATGGACTCCAATGCTTAGAAATCCTTTAAAATCCACACGAGGAAGGATAAAAAGAAATACAGGAGAAAAGGATAGAAGAAAGGGCCAGAAAAAAAAAGACTGACAGAATTGCAAAATAACTTGCATAATTTAAAAGATAACATTTAATTTGTCTCTCACTCCTCATGGCTAGACATTCAGAAAAGATACAGAAAGTTTGATGTAAAAATAAATTCTTCTTTAAATAAGAAGAGAATGTTCTGAACGGCTTCTTCCTGGGGCTTTGTATTTATTACTTGGTTTCACAGAAATTGCAAGTCTAGAACAATCAGTTCACAGGACTGTTACAAAAGATCATTTACTGGAAACATATAAGAAACAAGATTGCTGCTAAAATTGGGTGCGGGGGCCTGTGGATAGGATTGGTCCTTTCTAGGGGAAGGTCCCCAGGACGTTCTGACCCCACCTCACTTGTGCGTCTTCTCAAGGGAAAGGTACAAAATAATTTTTTCTTTTCTTTTCTGTCTCCCTCCCTCCCCCTTTCTTTGACACAGTCTTTTGTTCTGTCACCCAGGTTAGAGTACAGTGGCATCATTATAGCTCACTGCAACCTCAAACTCCAGGACTCAAGCTATCTTCCTGCCTCTTCCTCCAGGTAGCTGGGACTATAGGTGTGCACCCTGGCACCAGGCTAATTTTTCAGTTTTTATTTATTTATGAGACAGAGCCTCACTTTGTCATCCCCATTAGAGTGCTCTGGCATCACAGCTCACAGCAACCTCTAATTCTTGGGCTCAAGCAATTCTCTTGCCTCAGCCTCCCGAGTAGTTGGGCCTACACGCACCTGCCAAAACACCAGGCTATTTTTTTTTAAAGATGAGGTCTGGCTCTAGATCAGGGTGGTCTCGAACTCTTAAGCTCAGGTAATCCACTCACCTCAGCCTCCCAAAGGGCTGGAATTATAGGTGTGAGCCACCGAGCCCGGCCAATTTTTCAATTTTTAGTAGAGATGGTGTCTCGCTCTTGCTCAGGCTGGTTGCAAACTTCTGAGCTGAAGCAAACCTCTCACTTCGACCTCCCAGAGTGCCAGGATTACAGACATGAGTCACTGTGCCCAGCCCAAAATCATTCTTAAATGTACGTAAAAGTGTTCATTTCTTCTCTCTGACGTTTTGAAGACTGCATACTTGTGGCTGGAGAACCAAGTATTATGGAGTGAAGACAGGCAGAAGTACCAGCTGCAAGACCATCTGAGTGATAGTCATAAACCACAGAAACCTCACACGTGCCTTTCATACTTGGCTCTAGGGAAAGGTGTGTGTACTAGAGGCCAACTTTCTACCTTATCATTAAGTTATCTGATTTCAAACCCCCTCAATGTTCTACCCTGAGATCATTTAGCATTTTAAAAAAAGGATAAAGAAGAGATCTCATGAACTTTCAGAGAGAAAAACACATCACATCAAGGACTCAGAATGGCTCTGGACTTTTCAGTAGCAACACCAGACGCTGGAAAGCAGCAAAGTGTTACCTTTGAAATTCAGAGGGGAAATTATTTTCAATTTAAAATCCTATAGCCAACTAACCATCACTCAGGTTGAGGGAGGACAAAGGCACTTTCAGACTTACATGGCCTTAAAAATTTCTTTCATAGGAAGTGCGAGAGGATGCACTCCCCGGCAAAAGAGATAAACTAAAAATCAGGAAGACATGGGGTCCAAGAAAAACAGGGATCTAAACCACAGAGGACAGTGAATGAAGTCCCGGGATGACACCTGGCAGCGTGCATAGAGAATGACGAATCTAGCCTGAAGCAGCAAGCTGGCAGATTAAGGGAGTAGGGGGCGGTGTTGCACTAACAGCTCAGGTGAGGCTTGTGGGCATCTGGCAAATGGCACTGGTGGGCAGCTGACCGACCCACGGAGGCATTTGGGAGAATGTGCAGTAAGTATGCAGGTAAACTAAGCAAGCTTTTAGAGGCGATTATTAATGACAAATAAAAGGTTGTACAAGAAAGAAAACACAGTCCCTGTGTGCAATAGCTGGTTCTTTAGTGAATAATATTAAAGTCATCTTCATTCTGTAAACACAGACCATAGATTTTGGCCCATCCAAATAACTCTACCAGGAGGATGGGAGTGGGTGGTGCAGAAAGGGGGCCACACCCTTCTAATAGGAAGTCAGTAGGCAATGTTTAAAACTAATAAGTCAGAATGAAGTATAAGTATCTTATTTAGAGAGGGCAGTAACAGAAAAAATAGCTAGATGATTTTGAAAAGGTTGCTCAGGTGAATGTATCTGGGGGCTGGGGAAGGGATGAGTAGGGCAATGTTGTTTGACTTTTAAACTATGTTTTTATAAAACACCGATAAACTAAAGCAAAAAAACAACGTATTGCCTTGAAATTTTTATATGAAAACGGATTTTAATAGAGGAAATGGGGTGACAAAGGAACTCAAAATGAGAAATTAAGGTGGAGGAGAAGAAAGAAGAAATATTACAAAATTCTTGGTGTGAAACAGTTCAGGTGATTTCCTCCCAGGCACACACTCCTGCAATGCTGCGCTCTCCTTCTCATACCTGGAATGCCCAGACCCCGGACATCCTTCGGGGAGGGGGTTCAGCCACTGAGAAGTTTGCCAGCATCACTGCCGCCCTCATCACATCTGTTCCCAGCCCAGGAGGAGGCCCCAAATAGGAAATGTGTGTGCCAACTGGCCTCCAGCTGTGAGCTGGAAAGTTCTGTAGTGTTTGATTCCTACACAAGAGAAGCTAAAAAGTAACTCGAAGGAGTTCTAAGCTAAGTTCTTTATGCCAAGAAGCCCGCAGGGCAAGGGGAGTCGGGTGAGACTGGCTGATGACGGCTGTCACAAACACTGACTGCTGAGTTTAGAAAACAATCTGGGGGAGAACAGGCCTGGGTCACTGATCAGTATTTTAACCCAGTTGGCAGAGTTCACAATGAAAGTCAGTCAACAAGGAGAACTCCACAAAGAGGGTGCAAAGGATACTTAATTTAACTGACAGCCTCTCTTCCTTAAGGGCTATAGACACAAGGAGGAAACATGTTCCCACAGGAATAGCAGAATGTCATGTTATACTGGTATTTTCTCTCATATTTGCAAGGCCTGGGAGCCTGGGCGCAGGGTGGGGTGTTTATTTTTACTATCTCTCTGATGTGTTGAGAGACCCTAATGAGGGCGGAAAATAAACTAACATTTGATTAAAAACAGAGATGTCACTATGAGCCTTCTACCTATTGTTGATATTGGAGAAGGCAATTTCAATAAGCCCAAAACAATTAGCCTAGAAGATTGCTATATGCAAACCACACAAAATGGAAGCCGATTGCTCAGTGTGCAGAAAAAATAAACCACTGACTGTTGGTGGTTTCTTCTGATTATATTAAAGTAAATGCTTGGATGTTATATTTACTGAAGTTGAAAACTGCACTGAGCTTATGTAAGAGAATATGCCTATTCTTAGGACATACACACTGAAGTAATTGGTAAAATACCATGAAGAATGTAACTTGCCCTCAAATGGTGCAGAAAAATATGTGTGACTATTAAAAAATGTATCTGGATCTCTCTCTCTCTCTCTCTCTAAAGAGAGAAGGATAAAGCAAAAGGAATAAACTGTTAATAACAGTTGAACTTGAGTAAAAACTATAGGATATTCTTTGTACTACTCTTATTCTTGACAATTTTTGGCCAATTTAAAATTATTTCCAAATAAAAAATAAAAATAAATACAAAATAGAATAAACACTTGGTATTCCAGGTAGAGCTGTAAGAAAATGTTTCACAAGCATTCCAGAAGCACCTTGGTGAGTGCTCAATACCACACTCTGAATGCAACAAGCTGCCTGGCCTAAAATCCTTATGTCTTTTGAAATAGATTCAGAACCAGTTAAATAGTCTTAGCATGTTCTAGGTGTAAGAAAATGACTCCTTCAGGATTTGACTCTGTAATGGCTCAGATTCAAGGCTGAATGATCAACTGCCTCAGCACAGCTTTGATTCAAAACAAAGGAACCATCTAGCTGTTTTACCAAATTAAGATAATTCAAACAAGGGAGACCCCAAAAGTTGGAGTACTACTGAGTAAGTCTGCAGCCTGCAAACACACAGCACGCACCAGACTGGCATGTACTAGGATAAAGCTGAATAAAACATCGTGTAACTGTACACAGGAGAACTGCTCTACCCATCAACTGAGGTTAACAGAGCCATGCAGTCCCCCAAAATACTGCCACCAGGAAAGACTATGCCTGGATTTAGCTATTATTGCTGAACACATGGGGATGGCTAATCTTTCACAGTGGATTTAACTTGGCTTTTAAATTTCAGGATTAAAGTTACTTTTCCGGGGAGGGGTTCACTGGGAGGGGTTCATGGATGGTATCTCGGCAACCCTGTACAGGGTGATGGTCTCACATGGGTCTATACATTTGTTTTCTATATTTGGATCAGCTATTTCAGGAAATCTGAGTGTGTTGTCTATTTAACAATAAAAGAATGTTTAAATTAGAGGAAAGCAAAATACATTAACTTGTTTTTAGAATTAGAAATAGTAGTTGTGCCCCATTCAAAGGTCCTGTATCCCATGTGATATGGATGCCTATAGGTCAGAAATAGAAGCAGAGCCTCAACAAAACTCAAACAAATCATCAGCATGCACGTAATTACCAGGAAGTAATGCATTGGTTTAAAATTCATATTGAAGTATGAATGACTGACAGCTTCTTGGGTGTCTTTCCAGAGAGCAAGATTTCTTAAAAGAATAAAGAAAGAGCACTGGAAGGGTGGGTAGCAGGTGAGGGGCACCCTAAGCAGTAAGGAGAGGTGTTAAAGCTGGAGCAGAACCTCACCAAGCCTGACCTGGCCCTTGATAAAGCTGGAGCTTGTATGGACAGACAGATGTGGTTCCCAGCACTGTAAAACTCAGACATGCAACTGCCTTCTGCAGGGCTGACTAACACCTTCTTACTCACATTCCAGCTTCTGGTAAAAGGGGAGGGTTGGTTCTTTTTTAACTGCAAATTCCCCTCCAAGTCCTTGGAGGATTCAATTCTAATAACCAACATTTCACCTGCTGCTGCTGCTTTAGGATCCCATGCAGTGTGCTGTGAGCCTGTGGTTGCAGCCTCAGGGCAGGGGCTGGTATGGAAGATCTCTAGTCTCAGGCAGGGCGGGATGGCAGACACCTATAATCCTAGCACTCCAGAAGGCCAGGCAGGTCGACTGCGTGAGTTCAGGAGTTAGAGACCAGTCTGAGCCAGAGTGAGACCCCATCTCTACTAAAAATAGAAAAACTAGCCAGATGTTGTGGTGGGTGCCTGTAGTGCCAACTACTCGGAAGGCTGAGGCAAGAGGATCATTTGAGTTTGAGGGTGCTGTGAGCTTTGACACCCCAGCACTCTACCTGGTACCACGGAGTGAGACTGTATATAAACAAAAAAAAATCCTCTAGCCTCCTTCCAGTTTTGTCCTCTTAAATGTCACAGAAGATTAGTTATACGGGTAGCAGAGACAGATGAGGTCTCAAAGGTGAAAATACAGAACTCATTTTATAGATGGAAGGGTGGAGCGGTGACAAGCGGAACAGAGGGATGTGGGTCCGAACCCAGAAGTTGGGTTTGTATTATAGTTGAGTGCTGAGTGCTTCATAGTTCATACAACACCCTCAGATATGTCAGCCCATTTCACTCTTAGAACCACTTTGAGGATTGCAGGGGGATCTGCGGCTCCCCCTGGCTATGGGCAAGTTATCTAACGTCTCTCACCTTCAGTTTCCTCTACTGTAAAATAGAAATGACAACAGTACGGATTACGGGACACCACACATGGCACAGCCTGTGCAGGCCGGCGGAGAGCAAGTGCTCAGTGATCACTGCCCCCACTCATAACACTTGCATTAACGGTACTTGGAACATCTTCTTTCCCTTTGCATAATTAATCCTCTACTTTGGTTGATGCCAGAAATGCAGTTCTGCTACGTGGTGACATTGCACATACTCCGTGTCACCCCCAGACACCTCCCAGTGACACTGCTGTAGGGCTCATGACTTGTGACCCCAGGCAGCCCACATAACTGTGTGCTGAGACCATAAAGTCTTTCCCGGTATTTGAGTTAGACACACTCAAATTCTTTTTTTTTTCTTTCACACTCAAATTCTTCTTGTCTCAAGGACAATGTCAGTGCTTCTAACCAATAGATTTTTCAAAATCTATCATATCAGCTGGGCATGAAGGGGCACACCTATAATCCCAGTTAGTTGGGAGGCTGAAGCGGGAGAATAGGGTTTAACACCAGCCTGGGCAACACGGCAAGACTCACATCTTAAACAAACAAACAAACAAACAAAACCCCATGTCTATAGTGAAGAAAGCATAACAACCTTAAATTGAAAGAGAAATGTGCTCTGTTTTGAATGGAGAAGATGTAACTAATTAGCTGCAGGATTTGGGCCTGGGTTGCTTTTTTGTTTTGTTTCTCCCTTTAAATAAAGATGGAAGACTTTCACCGCCTCACTTGTTCACCTCACACCATTACTTCTTATGACCAGAAGGAAGGATATTTGTGGTAGTAGGATGAAACCAAGGAACAGTTGATGGCCAAGGCATGGAAATGACTAATCATGAATTTGGGTTTGTATTATAGTTGAGTGCTGAGTGCGTCATAGTTTATAAAACACCTTCAGATACGTCAGCCCATTTCACTCTTACAACCACTTTGAGGAATGTAGAGAAACTGTAGTATTTTTATTACCACTTTGCAGATCAGAAGACTGAGGCTGACAGTCAAGTGACTTGACCAATATCCCATGGCTACATAATGGTGGTAGTATGACTCAAGGCTAAGTTATGGGTCCTCATTTCCATTCTCCTAGCAGGTTGTTTCTATGTGAGCTCCATATACTGAAGATGATCCATTAGGATGGAGAGACATACTGAAACTTACAATTCTAATTATTTTTAGCTTACCCTTACTGGGCAATATGCACACGAGACTCTTCGCAGTATTTGTAACACATGAGACTATAATATGCATGTAATTTTAAATTATATACACATATGTATGGGTGCCGGGAACCCACATGGCTTCCAAGCACCTATTTGGTGACTGGCCGAATAAATGGTAGATTGGTTATCCCTCATCTTTATCTTTTCTCTCAATCAGCATACCCCTAAAGTAACAGGAAAGGAATAAAAAGAAATGAGTACAGAGACAATGGAAATGGGAGATCTTAGCAAACACACGCATGGTTTTGGAAGACAGGTGAGGAGTGACTACTGATTAGGCAGAGTGGAGGAAGTGGTGACCTGGGTGTGCCTGGATACATCCCATGGCAGTCTCCAGAGCTAGAGGTATCCTATGCTTTAGATGGCAGAGGACAATCTGAGGGGACTGTTTGAAAGTTTGAAGGTTTACTGGAGAAACAGATGCTCCAGATGAGGGACAGAAGAGCTGGTGAAGGGATGGCATGATGGGAAGGCTAAAAGCAGAGGCTGGAGTGAGAATGGCCACTCTCCTGGCATAGTGCCTTCAGTTCCCTGGCCCCTTCTGCTCTTAGAGCACCATCCAGGCAGGAAAGGGGAAAATCCATCTCCGAAAAACCAGAAAACCTTTTAAGAAAAGGACTCCACACACTGATAACTGAAAATCCTCCCAACAAATGACAAGTTTGCAATGAAATCAAGTAAATGAGGCGAAAGCTACGTTGATTAGTTTGGTGTAACCACGTCAGATTGTACAAAAAAAATCAACACATTGTACTCCACATATGTATAAATGTATTCATGATCTATGTGTATATGCTTTAATAATAATAAAAAAAGAATTAGCAACATAAAAAGAAAAAAAGAAAGAAGTTTCCCATACAATGAGACAAGCTCCACCCAAACAACTAGGAACTTCTAAGCCACTCGTAGTGCCTTACTCTTAAATGTGAATAGCCAAGGAGCACCAGTTATTTGAAGAAAGCATCAACCTGAAAGAGACGGTACCAAATAATTAGCAAGAATAGAAGTATGTGGATGCTACATAATAAGTCCAAGGCAACTTCAAGAACATTGTTGCTGACATCCTCGAAGAGATAAGCCAAAACCAGGATGCAACAGTGAAAGAACACACAGAAAACGATCAAGAACTCTGGTAACCAAACATGATAGGTAAAATAAAACCTGTACTAGAAAGCTTCCGAGATCAAGTAAAATAACCCTTCCAAAAAGAAAACAAAAGCAAACAGAAAGTAGTGACTGAGGAGAATCCATAAGGAATTATAGACAGAACAAAGTAAAGGAGGAGGAGGAAACGATGATTAAAAAAAATAACTAAAACTCAATACATTGACATTTTCTAGAATTGAAGACTACATGTGTACAAGTTAAAAGACCCCACCCATGGAATGCCCAAACGAAAGAAAGAAAAAAGATCTCATGGCACATTATCAGGAAATTTCAGATCAACAGTGATAGAGAGAAGGTCCTAAAAGCTTTGTTACACACAGGGCTGGTATCTCAGCACTCATGGTAGAAGCATGTTTTAAAGAAATAGGGAGATGGATATTCCTTAACTGCAGTGAACAATACAATACAGGTGCTTCTCACCATCCAAATGCTCATTCTCCATCTTTTGGAAGGGCATAGTTTGGATACTTATTTGGGATCAGTTCCTCACCATTTGAACTTCCATTACTCATATCTAGAGCCCAGAAACCAAATAAATATGGATGTATAGTGGCCCTCATTTTATGACCTTGTTATTTTGCTCAGGAACTAAATGGATTCAGATATTTGGTCTGTACTCAGTTACTAAACCACAGACCCTTCACTGAGAACTGAGACAGACACAGGGAAGGGATAGAGGAAGGAAAGTGGGGTGGAGATGTGTGAAAGAAAGGCAGAAGGTTCACAGATCACCTCTGAGATACCTAAACCTGAGAGATAAGAAATACTCATATGCCCACACTGCATAGAAATACATAGTAAATACTTGACCGACAGTCCAAAGAGAGGACAGTGGTTGCCTCTAGGGAGATAAGACTAGGAGTAGGTAGGAATGGGACAAGGGGCTTCTATTAGATTAAGATTTTTAGTGCAACTTGGGCTTTAAACTATGCATATATTACTTTGAAAAGGAAAATAAAGTACATTAAAAAGTTTAATAAGAATACTAACCTGGGTGGCGCCTGTGGTTCAAAGGAGCAGGGCGCCTATCCCATATGCCGGAGGTGGTGGGTTCAAACCCAGCCCCAGCCAAAAACTGCAAAAATAGACAAGAACACTAACCTAAGAGGCTTGGGTTCCAGCTCCACATTTGTCACCAGCCAACTGTGTTTCGTTAAGCAAGACACTTTGATTTCTGGGCCTCGGCTGCTTCACCTGTAAAATGAGAAGTTGGGATCTGTCCCAACTCTACAATTCTATTACGGGTTAGTTCTAGTATACAAATTTGGGTTCTCTGCCCACAGCAGTGGTGTCATCTAAACTTGAATTCCTGGACTATAATATTATTTAGCATTGTGTTAAGAAAATAGCACTTTATTATTTTAAAAATATCCATACCAAAAATAGAGACATTTGGCAAAATTATGCAATAAGAGAGGCTTGTGGTTAGCCAGAAAAGCAGAGGAATGTGAACTGTGACAATTGTGTAGAAGAGTGCCATAGAGGAGAAAACAAAGCATGGTCAAAGAGGAGAATGTAATATGACCACCAAGAAAAAATCCAAAGCAACAATCATCAGACACGCTCTAACGAGAACTGAAGAGTGGAAGAACAGGAACATGGTATTTACACAGGCCAGCAGAGAAGTATGCGTGGTAGATGGTTTTGGCAAAAGCTTGAGACTGGAGGAGAAGAGGTGAGAAAGACAGAAGCTGTAATATAGTACAAGAAATTTACAAATACTTTACCTTTAGGGATAAAGAAGAAACATTTCCACAGAAAAAAACTGACAGTTTGCCATAGAGGACAAAGATGTGAACAAAAAAGAGACAGGAGGGACCACCTGGATGAATGTGTCCAGGAAGCAAAACATCTCACAGTGAGGCAGCCCACTCTGCCCACATCTGATGCATGCAGAACAGGAGGGGTTGAAAGAGAAAGGACTGAGGCCCTGTCTCTGCTAGCGCCCTGCAGATGAAGAGAACAAAAAAGGCCCAGCGTAGTCAGTGGCTCATGCCTATATTCCAAGCACTCTGGGAGGCTGAGACATGCAGACTACTTGAACTCAGGAGTTCGAGACCAGCCTGAGCAAGAGTGAGACCCGTCTCTACTAAAAATAGAAAAACTAGCCAGGCGTTGTGGCACAATGCCTGTAGTCTCAGCTACTCGGGAGGCTGAGGCATAAGGATGGCTTCAGTCCAAGAGTTTGAGGTTGCTGTGAGCTATGCCAGGGCACTGTACCCAGGGAGACAGAGTGAAACTCTATTTCAAATTAAAAAAGAGAGAGAGAGAGAGAGAGAGAGAGAACATAAATAAATCTGAAAGTCATAGTGGCATCTATATTTGTATAAACTAATTTTGCCTGTTGGATTCTGAACCTTTTTCTAAAAGAAATAACATAATTTCTTCATGCCCAGGCAGTAAAATTCATTTTTGTATCATTCATTAAATACTTCAACCATTCCTTTAAAAAAAGAAACATTTTTATTGAGGTAAAATAAACCACTTGTGTTTATGGACACAGCAGTCTCTCATGTCTTTAGGAGAATAGCATCTAATGTCTATTGAGTACTTACAGACCAGTGGCCGCTCTAAAAGCTTTATGCACAATACAGTTTACCCTTGAACAACATGGGTTTGAACTACATGGGTCCATTCATACATGGAATTTTTCCAACCAAAACAATGGTGCATGAAAATACAATATTCTTGAGATGTAAAAGCTGAAGGGCTGTCTTTTCTTATTAAAAAAAAAGACAGGTGACCCCCAGGTGACCACCTCTCTACACTGACCACCTCCTTAAGTTGACCTAATTTTCACAGACTAGACATGCACCACACGTACGTACAGGAGGCCTCGTTCCTTATGTTGACCAGTTTGTCACAGTCTCTGGGGTGGTCAACCTATAGATGTTCTATTCTATGTGGGTTCTGCCCCTCTGACTGCAGGATGACTATATCTTGTTTAATCTTTCTGATAACCCTATAAAGTAGCTACTATAGATCTACAATCCCTTATCCAAAGTTCTTTGGCTCAGTGGGTTTCCCAAATCAAACTTATCGGATTTTAGTAAGGTAATACTGTGCACTTTACATAATACCCTAGCAGTCTGGTACTGCATCCTATAAGCAAAAACATTGATCTTCCTGCCATGAAACACAGGAATAATCATACTTATGTAGATAACGAGTATAATAAACAGCCACATGTCAATTCAAATGAGTGTGCCTCAAACATAGGAAAAAAGCTTTCAGCTGTCAGAGTGTGTGGATCTCAGAACTGCTGATCAGAATTATTATCCCTATTTGATAGATGAGGAAACAGGCACAAACATTTATGTAACTTGACAAAGAACAGCTAGTAAGCGGTGAGGTCAAGAGTTGACCCGGGCAGTCTAGCCCCCCAAATCTAAGTTCTTTCTTTCTCTCTCTCTCTCTCCACACACACACATACACACACACACACACACACAATGCGTGAACATGAAATTCATGTGCGATTTAAAATACTTTAACATAGTAAACTGTACATGAACTTTACATGTACCCTTTATATATATATATATATATATATATTTCCCCCCCCAAACACAGGTTATTAACTTCACTGTCAAAATCCTTCCTTGTCTGTGGCTCATAGTGTAGGACTAGAATTATGAAAGACATAAACTATATTTTTGCTACACAAGCAGTCAAAGAACATGGTATCCAGAGCCAAGCAGGGTCAGGCTGATATGGAGGAGAGCCTGGTGAGATCAATGTTTAGAATGACTCAGAGGAGGACCAAGGCTTGAAGTTATTGATAGCAGATCTTGAAACAGAGAGACCCTGGGAAAAAGCAGTCCCTGCTTTCAATTCCATGGAAAAGTTGGGAATGAGGAAAACAGAAAAATCCTAAGTAAACCAGGTAAATATGGCCAGTGAGACAGACAAATATGAAGACAGGAACTAAGAAGACAACGAATAGACACAGTGATTACTCTTTACTGAGCACATACTATATGCTAATCATTACATTACATATGCAGTATCATGTTTTATCCATACAACACTTTGAAGGAACCATTATTATTCTATTTATAGAAGAAGAGGTTGAAGCTAAATGCACACAGTTCACAATTTATCAGAGACAGTGCTAAGGGAAGAAAACGCTTGTAGGGGGAAAAGAACAGGGTTAGAAGCTAGAAAACTCATGGAGGGAGAGCAGAGCATGTGAGCACCACTGATTTCTACAGGAGAACTGCCTGGGCTCCAACACAAGGGTATTCACGGCTCATGCGAGGAGAGCTATTTCTATAAAGATACTTCTCAAATTATGTCTTTGTGGGATAATGCCTTTGACAGAGTAAACGAAAAGAGACTTTAAATACAAGATAAGCAGTCTTATTTGCTTTTTCACTAGGAAAGATGAGCAAATATGTAGCTTCTGATCTCCAACTTAGAGAAGGCAATCAATACCTTTGACAGGTTCGGTCCTCAAATAGTGAAGTGAAAAAAAACGGCCATTTCCTACACCGAGATAAAGCTTCAGGGCCAATATGGAAGAGGGAGGAATACAGGTGCCATTTTATGGTATTTTAATTAATTTAATAACTACAAACCAACACAAATACACACTCACTGAGAAGGTCCATACTACTGCCAGCTTGCCCCTCTTCAGTGTTAACCAAAATCCTGCCCAAGACCTATTATCAAAATGCGTTTACTGAAGTAAGGCTATTTCCGCTAAAGGGAAAAACATTAAAACTTCCTTTCAGAACCTGCCAAAAACGCAACGTTGTTTACATTCCAAGCAAAATCACAAGCACTTTACAACTGGATGTTACAACAACTTTATGAGGACCTTCTCTGGAAAGGAAGAGTTAGAAGGAAAACAGTAGTTATCACATATTATTTTGTAAGGCTGGGGCAGAGTGAGGTTTTCTAAAACACTCCCCCAGGTGAAGGCTGTGGTGAAACTCCAGGCTCCCCCTTCAGTGTGGGGGTTCTAAGTAGGAGGTGACAAGAGGAACCCTCCTCACGGGATATTTGGAGTGCTTTACTCAAGGCTAGCCGTTGTAGATGTTATCCTAACCCTCCCAACAACCCCATTTCACAGATGAGGAAAGGGAGGCCCTGGGAGGTTCAGTCACTTGTCCCAGGTCATGGTAAGTCTTAGAAAGTGGAGCTACAAAGGACGTGGGAGTCCGTCTCCATACCTGCAGCTATTCTGGCAGGGCTGGAGGAGAGGTTGGAGAGATTTCTGGGGGTGGTGAGGGGGTGTCTTAAGCCTACTTTGTCCCACTCTTCAACCTGAGCAGTGCTTCCGTGATTATCTGTTTTATTAATTGAGAGTTTGTAAGATTTTCTTTGGAAATGGTCCTATCTGGCAAACAATAACAACCTTAACCACAAAGGTGACAACTTTGTAAACCACGGTCCCACACCTGTGGCATGTCTGGATTTGTGACTAAAGGAGATTTTTATTTTCTCCCCCACCCCCACAGTGGGGGTGTGGGGTGCGGCCGAGGATGACTGTGGAAGAGAGTACGATGTCGCTGTGTGGGAAATGTTATACATACCTAACCTGTGATTTGGCAACGGAAGATAACGTCAGACTCTACATCAAAACAGTAAATCAAAGGCAAACAATGTGGGAAAACAAATTCCTTTATTCTTACAGAGCCCCTGTGGGTAGGATTCCCATCCCAGGAATCTTGACCCATAGATTGACAAATCCTTCCCTTCTCCAAGAAGCAGCTAGAATCAACATTCCTGCTTCTGCTTCTGGGAGGTCAAGACAGGGCCTCCCATGCCACGTCATGTCAGCAGCCTTGGAGGCAGGAGGGGGCTGCGTGTCCTGGGACCCCGCTTGCACAGAGTGTTTTATCTCTGCAGAGCAATAAACATTTTAAAAGGCGAGGTTCACAGAGCTGACCTATTAAGAATTTAAGTCCAGTGTTTCTCGAACTATGTTCCTGGGAGCCCTGGGATGCCTCAGAAGTATCTCAGAGATCCCTGGGACAGTATCTGTTCCTTCTCCTTCAACCAGAACAGTTCCTCTGTTTGTGTGTTATATGGAGGGCTCTGTGTAAAGTCTGGATAAAGAACTCAGTGCTCTATCATCTCACAAACAAGGTGACTGAGGCCCAGAGAGGGAGAGTAAGTCATTCACTGTCATCCAGCCCCTTAGCGCCCACACTCCAGGCTGCTTGCCCACCTTGGTTGCATAAAGGATTCTGCTTCAAAATGGCTGAATAAAAGTGAATGCTTTGTATTCTCATCACTGTAGTAAGACGGTGAAAAGCACATCAGGCTCATTCAGAAGGTCTCCTAAATTGCTCTGGGAAACCCTTGGGAGATGTAAAATGCCTAGGAGGCAATTTGCTTGTAATGGCGCCTCCAGATTCCCAATTTTCAACTCTGTGGGCTAAACTGGGCAACAGGTGGACAAAATCATTACATAAGAACATGTGCTGACACCCACCATTAACAGGTTGTGGCCCAGAAAGTACGGAAAACCCTCTGGGATACTTTAGGTTCAACATGGCACATTGATAAATTACATTTATCCCCACTGTCTCTTGAAGCCTCACTAAAAACAACTGTAAATTTAATTTTAAAAAGGCATCAACTACAAGAACAATGTGAACAAGATAGGAGATGAGAGTGGACCCAAGACACCAATAACATTTTGGATGCTGCAGGAGAGCAGTTGGACAAATGGTAAATGACTGAGCACTCCCTGGCCAGAGAGGTGAGCGGGCTGGGGGCTAATAGAGACAAGGCTGATTTCGGCCCTCAAAGCCCAGACAGGCCCAGGGCTGGAAAACAGGGCTCTGAGGAGGGCTGGACGCAGGAAGCGTGGTGGCAAGTCTGTATAGTCAGTGCACTCTTTGCCTATCCTTGGCAAGAACGAGGAAATCAAAGAGTTGTTTAAGAAAGGACAGGTAATAATAGTACACCAGCTGATTCGGTAGTAAGTAAAACTCCCATGGTCATCCCACAAGGCTGATGTAGTGAAAAACTGCCACGTGACTATCTCAGAAGGCTTGGTGTGCAGAGGAAATAAGCCCTCACTTTTTATGGTGAGAAATTACATAAAGAATACAAGGCTTTTAAAAGTTCAGATATGGCAGAGAAAGCCAGTTATCTTAAATTACCGAAGTCAATGGAAAAAACAATGAAAAATATTTTGAAAGTATTTGCATTTGAGGAGTCAACAGTAAGGCTAGAGAGAAGATTGCTAATTTTCTGCAATTCTGAAATTAAAAAAGCTCTGAAACCAAGTTTTACCCAATGTGGTGCCAAAATTTACTTCATAACAACACCTGACCAAACTGGTATGAGGCTATTTCTGGTCGATATTAATTTACTTAAATGTGAAGATTACAATTTGCTGCAGAAATACCTATGTGTTTGATTACAGGTGATGCCTCAGACCTCAGTGCAAGTGTTTATTGATTACCTTTCTGAAATCAGAGTAAGTCTGAATCCAAAACATACCTTCCCCCGAGGGGGGTGCACACAATTTGTACCATCTGAAAGCCAGCGACTCCCCCGAAGCAGCTCTGGCCCCTGGCTTTGCCCCAGTGCCCAGCCTTTCCTCCCTGTAGATTTGGTAAGTGAAGTCTGCAGTCTGAACTCAACATGACTTCTTTCTTCCCCAGAGACTGCCGCTTACATATGTGATACCACCATCATTCACCTGGTTGCTTGGACCAAGAAACGAAGAATCATCCTTGACACCTTTCTTCCTCACACCCCACCTTTAATCCCTCAGAAAGTGGAGTCAGCTCCTCCTTCAGAAGGCGTCCTGGACTGCCCACTGCCTGCCATCACAACCCCAGTACACGCCTGCCTTTTTGGCTTCCCTCTTCCTCCCTTTGCCCCAGGAGAGCGGATTCTCTGGGGAGCAGACAGAGCTTTTAAAAAGAGAAGTCAGATCAATTCCCCCCCCTGATTAAAACTCCCTTACAGCTTCTCCCCACTCTGGAGTGAGGCCCAGCAGCCGGGCCCGCCTCCCTGTGGCCTCACTCGGGCTCACTCCACTGCACTGTTTCCTCCGCCACAGCTGCTGCTCCCCTCTTCACCTGCTGACCGCCCCTCCACCCCCAGACTCTCCGGACCTTCACCTGGCTCTCCCCACATCATTCAGTTCTCTGGTCAAATATCACCCAGTCAAAATTCTAATAAGATTTGCAGCGAGATCTCCCTTATCACTACCACTCGTTCTACCATTAACATTTTGTTTTCTATCCCTCTATTCTCCCTCTATCCATCCAACAATCCATCTTATGTTTTTTGATGCTTTTTAAAGTAAGCTTCAGGCATCAGCACACTTTCCCCTCCATACTCCAGCATGCATTCATTAGTATTCAGTATTTGTTTTCTTTTGAGGGAAAAATTATATACAAGGAAATATACAAACCTTAAATACACCTCTTAAAATCTCTATCAAAGTATAAAACATTACCAATGATTTATATTAAGAGAAATAATATAAGAAATAACTTATGTGTTTATATCTGTGCAATGGGATTCCAGGGATGATTTTATTTTTTGTTGAATTATTCTTTATTTTCCAAATAATAGACACTGAGAACATTGTTTTTTTACTTAACAGGTATTTATGAAGTAGTATGTGCCAGGCTTCGTCCTAAATACATGGGGTCCAGTGGTTAACAAGACTGCTAACCTCTCGCCTTAATAGCACCTACCAACTAGTAAGGCAGTGGTTCTCAACCTGTGGGTCGCAACCCACAGGAACTGTATTAAAGGGTCAAGGCATTAGGAAGGTTGAGAAACATTGTAGTAAGGGAAGAAGAGTCAGTGAACGAGGAGAATGAAGCAGGAGACAGAGAGTGGGAGGCTGTGGGTGGTCAGGGGGACTGGATGGATGGATTACAACTTATTTAACTCATCTCCTATCTTTGGACCCCCAGGCCATCTGCTCTTTATCATTTTATTACAATGGAGTAATGAAAATCCTTGCATATAAATCTGTATGTATAAGCACGTTTATTGATTCTGTTTATACTCCCAGAATAAGGTCACTAATCACTAAGGTCTAATGTTAACATTTTAGATTCCTAGTATGCACATACTGCCAACTGCCTCCTTGAAAGGTGGCTGGGCTGTTGAAGGGGTATATTCCTATCTGATGCATCTGTAAGTTTCCTGAGGGAGAGCAATGTTTTCCTCTGTCTCCACCGCTGGGCTTAGCATCTTACCATGCACACTGAAGGATCCCAGAAAAATATCTTGAATTATATTAAGAGAACATATGACCAGAACGAATCCTGCCATATTGCTGAGAAAAACAATGAGAAGTGCTTTTCTCTATGGGAAACCTGAGGCTGCCTCATCCCCACCTAGCAGAGAAGAGACGGCTGCAAGACAGGAGGTGACCTGGCAGGCAGCTCCAAGGGAACAAGGACCAGTATTCCCCAGTGTTAAAGGTGGTTTCTGGGACTCACTGAATGGACTTTGGTTCATCCAAAACAACAAACACTCTTGTGATCCTTAAACAGAATGAGGTCAACCTACATAAACACTGGTGTCAAGAAGCTTAGGAGGGTGCTAAGGAAGAGATAAGATGCAGCCTAAAGGGGGACACAGCACCTGAGACCCCTGCAAGGCGTAGCAGGCCTTACTTTCTTTACCCCATCCCCCTGTGTGTGCGTTTTTTAAAAATAATTACAAGGCCAGGCACAGTGGCTCACATCCATAATCCTAGCACTTTGGGAAACCAAGGCGGGTGGATTGCCTGAGCTTTGGAGTTCAAGACCAGCCTGTGCAAGAGCAAGACCCCATCTCTACTAAAAATAGTAAAACTAGCAGGGTGTTGTGATGGAGTTCAAGACCAGTCTGTGCAAGAGCAAGACCCCATCTCTACTAAAAATAGTAAAACTAGCAGGGTGTTGTGAAGGATGCTTGTAGTTCCAGCTACTTGGGAGATTGAGGCAGGAAGATCGCAGAAGCCCAGGAGTTTGAGGTTGCTGTGAGCTCTGACACTACACAGCACTCTACCCAGGGTAAGAGAGTGAGACTCTTGTCTCAAAAAAATAAATAAATAATTGGCTTAGCGCCCGTAGCTCGGTGGTTAGCATGTCAGCCACAGACACTGGGGCTGGCGGGTTCAAATCTGTCCCGGGCCTGCTAAACAACGACTACTACAACAACAAACACATAGCCAAGCGTTGTGGTGATCACCTGTAGTCCCAGCTACTTGGGAGGCTGAGGCAAGAGAATTGCTTAAGCCCAAGAGTTGGAGGTTGCTGTGAGCTGTGACGCCACAGCACTCTACCTAGGACGACACAGTGAGACTCTGTATCAAAAATAAATAAATAAATAAATATAAAAAACTACTATAATGTAATTGTATCATTAAAAAAAAAAGGTTCCGCGGGCATTCTTCCATTCTTTATTTGAGACGCCATGCCATTTTTCTTACTCTTTCTCTCTCTCTCTCTCTATCCCATCTTCCTCTTTCGCTCCCTGCTCTCTGCTTTCTTCTCTCTTTCCCATCTCCTTTCCCCTCTTTCCCCCTCTCTTGTACAAAATAAACTTGTACTTTCACATCCTAAAACAAAAATAAAAGGTTCCAGAGGTCAAGGGGACCAGCTGGTGGGTTGGCTTTTTCAGACAGCCACGTTTGGCTTTAGCACAAGCTACTCCCAGTATTTCACTCTTAGGGCTCACTGGAGAAGCACCTTACAAAACTGTTTTTATCTCAAAAGTTATTGTTTGGAATTTGGAATATATTTTCCTAAACAAAGGGAGGCAGTTTCTGTGCTGGCCAGCAAGAGCTTTTATGACCCTTCATGAAACCAAAGAAGAACTAATTTTCATAAAGGATAGAAAGTATTAGCAGAGGAACTAAAGAAGGTCTTCACAGGACTACAGGACTGGTGACACAAGCTATAATTTTTCTTAACTACCCCCCAAACAAAACACAACAAACAAACAGACAAACAAAAACATTGTTCTAGGGAAGTCTGGCTAGTGGCAAGATTATTTCTCATTGGTGGGTTTTTTTTGTTTGTTTGTTTTTCCCACTTTGTCACCCTTGGTGGAGTGCCATGGCGTCACAGCTCACAGAAATCTCAAACTCCTGGGCTTAAATGATTCTATGCCTTAGCCTCCTGAGTAGCTGGGACTACAGCTGGCTGCCACTACACCTGGCTTTATTTTTTTTTTTTCAGAGACAGGTCTCACTCTTGGTCAGGCTGGTCTCAAACTCCTGACCTCAGGTAATCCATCTGCTTTGGTCTCTCAAGAGTGCTGGGATTATAGGCATGAGCCACCCCCTTGCCTGGCCTTTCTCATTGGTTGTTGTTCTTTTGTTTTGTTTTAAGAATAGAAAGAATAAAAAAGGCCCCTCAGAACTTTCCTGAGGTAACTAACTAAAAAATAAAAGAGAGATCTTATGGAAATGTGTGAGGACAAGCTTGTTCTGAGGTGAAAAGATTCAATTTATCCAGGGAAGAAGGAGCTGGCCTGTGTTGTACCCTCAAACTAAATTTAAAAAGCCACTCTGAGAGATAGTGCCCCACAACTGGAGGGTTGGGGACAGGAGCCTGGGATGGCTGGTTCTGGAGGCCTGAGATGAAACCCACAGGGAACACGAACTCTCATAGGGAAGGGAATACGTCTACTTCACAGAACATGGAGCTCTCTGTCACAATGAAGGCAAAATTTCTATTTAACTGAAGGCCCTCGTATACCTGTAAACTTGTGAATTCATGATCCTGAATCACACAAGAGCTGCAGGGTCACCTAAATAACCAAAATGACCCAGGACCAGAAAAATAACCCAAGGAACAAGTTGAATGTGTTAAAAGCCCCGGAGAGAGTGATTCGGGAGAAAATGGGATGATAGCATTTAAATGGTAGGCAACACAATCCTGGCTGAGGGTGATGCTTCCAGAGAGGAGGAGAAAGAAAAGTGAATTTTCAAGGACAGACGGCAAACACAATCAGGTGGCATTGAGAGTCCCCTAAAGAAAAGTGCTGGAATGGGGGGACATCAGGGTAGGTGGTGCCCTCCACGTTTCTGTTTCTTCCACAGCACCTGGCTCTGAACAAATTCTCGAAGGATATCTGAGGACTTGATAGTGTCCTAAAGGCAGTCATTGGACCACTGACCTCATTACCTCCTACTTCGTGAGTCTACAGTATCATAAGATGCACCATCGTTTTAGTGACTGGTAAGGAAGGAAAACCAAACGACCAGTTAAACACATCAATTTTAAGATGCATCCCAACTTCAGAGGTGTTAAAATGTCCAAAAAAAGTGGGCATCTTACAATCACTGAAATAGGGAAGATTGTAAGGACACTACCTGGCTGTTTTTGGAAGGGGTGCATGAGACCTCTCTGCCACTCCTGGCCCCAATGAAAGGGGGCAGAGAAAAGACTGCCTTGGCGAAGATGCTTCATGCCCAGAACCCACATATGACAGGGGAAAAAGCTGAGAAGTAAGTGGAGACACGATAAGGCAACCACAAGAGAAAGCAGGCCAGGGACACCAAGGCCTGTGCATCTAATTTAGTCTCTGGCCGCAGAGCACGTCTCAGCCACCCTTCTCCACTCACATGGCCAGCCTGATGCCAACAGCAGAGGCCTCCGTGTGACAGGCGGCGCTCTAGACCTCTGGGGACATTTGCCAAATGCCCGCCTCCCTTGTGAAAGCACACCACACATGTGCGCTGGCTCGTGATGGCCCGGCTCCTGAAAGCAGGCGTCGGGCTGCACAGGAAATGTTTTGCAAAGAATGAACCAAGTCTTCTCCCTCAGAAAATAGCTTCCCTCCAGCCTCCTTCAAGGGAGTTGGAAAGGAATGCTGCCCATTTGCAAATCAATAACTTACATTGGCTGTGTAGACAATAAAACGCAATATGTGATCCTGGAGACCCATAATGGCTCAGTGTTTTAGTAATCCTGCCTCTGTCCTGCTCTCCAAGAAGCAGACAAGAACTGACACAGGCCTCCTGGCTGTGCCTGCCCAGGGTCGCACCGAGGCCTGGTGGTCTGCTTGTCTTGCTTTTTTTTTTTTTTTCCTTTTTATGGAAAATCAGAAGGCTTCAGCTGAGTAGGAGCAGACGACACTCTACATTTTAGCACTTCCTACTTTTCACAGCTATTTGCATAAGGGTTGTTAGGAAAATACCTGTACCAGAAGGGAGATGGTTTAATGGAAAAAGCATTTCAGCCATTCACTTTCAGCCAGAATTTCACACACTCAGAGGCACTTGACATTATCCTTGGAAATCAGAGAGAAACAGCTGCCGTGCAGGCCACACCCCCCAGGGATTTCAGCCTTTTGCTACAAGGGGAGTTGTCTCTGCAGAGACTGTTAGATTATGGGAAATTCTAGCCAGAAGACTGGGTAATAAAAATGATCTCCGTCCTACCTGAACCAGCCTGTGTCCAACCCGCAGAGACAATAAAAAGGAACCCGTGGCTGGCAAACAATTTTCCCCAGTTTTACTCCCCTCTAATTACTGTCCAAGTCTGGCACCAGAGCGAGAGCTCAGGGCAATGTGGAAATGACCCGAACTCCCCGATCACCGTGCACTGAGCCAGCCAGGTCGCTGGGAATCTAGGAATGATCCATTATCGATCTACTTGCCTCATCTGAAGAGTTGGCTGAGCACATCTCTACTTTCTTCTCACTCTCAAGACTTTTAGGAACCTCAGGGCCTCCCAACGGAAAAGTAAAGGAATCCATTTCTTCGGGAAGCACCATCTCTGCTTAAACGCAAGCATCCCTCAGTTTGGACAAACATTACTGAGATCACCAAGGAACTCTTCAAATTGCCCACTCGACTTGAGGGAAGCCACCCATGCAAAACAACTGACCAAAGCGCCAACAACATCTGACATGTTCTACCGTGGGTGTTCTAGATACACATACAGAGGTTTTTCCTTTTCCAAAGGCCAAATGGCATGCTGTTATGGGCAACGGCTCAGCTGACAGACGTTTTTAGGAAGCTGCTGCTGCTGCGTGAATAAAGAAAAAAAAAAGCTTGTGGATTTGTGCACTTAAAATGAAAACCCAAACTGGAAAGTGGAAGATGGTTGCCTGATGGTTTGGCATTACTCCCTGGCCTAAACACTCCAAATCCAACATGGGGATTTCCATGCCTCAGCCCAACACACTCTTTACTGGCCCTCACTCCCAATGTGCTAGGCGCATGGCTGTATGTGTTGGCAGCTCCCCCATTTGGACTGGGTTCAAGATGGTACCTGATTACCATGTATGAACCTGTTAGGCCATTTGGCCTACACTGGATAGTCCATCTGGGGCATGTGAATGGTAGCTGTTAGGCAGTTAAGAGCACAAGGTTAGATGCGATGATTCTTCTTCCTTTTCTGCCAGCATCTCTGCTCAGTATACTGGAGGAGCAGGAAGAACTTAGATACCCGACAGGGGTGGCCACTGTAGGTTGAGCCTTGAAAGCAAGACAGAAGGGACTGAGGCATATACACATCCTTGCACTCAGAGGCTGGGTGGGTGCACACACCTATTAAGCACCTACTAAGGTGTAGGAAAGATGAATGTAAATGAGACACAGGCTCTGCGCTGAAGGAACCCAGAGCTCACCAGAAAAGACAGGTGAAATAAGAAATGATGTGATCTCACGGATGCCAGAACAGAGAGACCCAAAGGTGCTATGGAGGAAGATGAGGACTCAGTTAGTTCTGCATGGGGATAAGGGTGGGGTGGTGTGAGGGAAACCTCTTTCGAACTGGGCCTTAATGCATGAGTAGGAAGATACCAGATGGGTCAAGACCAGTTAGACACAAAGAATGAGAAAAGAGGGTGAATGGACTGTGAAGACAGGGGCTCTTCCAAAGTAGTAGAGGGGCTGGAGGGGTTCCCAGGGGCTATAGGAAGCAGGGGGCCACTGACACAGGTTAAGGAGCAGATGGCAATCTGATCTGAGTTCTGGAAAATCATGCTGGAGATGCTAAAGCTATAACCAGATGGTGAAGCAGTACCAGAGGGAGGAAGAGCTGTTAGGCTGCTGTGAAGGCTCTAGACACAGGGGCATGACCAGCCTGCCACCAGGGGGGACGGCCAGAACAGGAGTGCATGGTGGGGGGGCTCCTACAAGGCTGCAGGCAGGAGGCAGGGATGCCCGCTGGGCCCCCTGTGTACTGCTGGGGGTACAAAGCTGGGTGCCTTTAATGTCTCTGAGTCCAGCCTGCCTATATACCAGCTCTCTTTGGCACAGGAAAGTTTTGAAACTTTCCTGATTCCCAGAGTCACCCCTGCTGGAATCTCAGCAACTCCCTGGCTTCCAGTTCTTCCTTTTATATCTTCTCCAGATGATAACTATGCTCCTCCCCATGGCTTCCAACCCAGTGACAGTGCTGGGCCGTGGAGTCTCCCTGTCCATCCCTGCATCTCCACCAGCTCCAAAACCAGAAGACCCCAGAAGGAAATGAGGTGTCCTTCCTGCTTGATCCCATCCACAGACCCTTCCCCTAATACAAAGCAAGAAATAACTTACCAGAGGTCACCTTTCCCCCTAACTGGTATTAGGAATTCTAAGATCCAGCTGGGTTACCTTTGCTCTCAAGTCCTGCCCTGTGGTGTGATGGCAATCTCAGAGTCCTCTCAGAAAACTTTCAGGGACATTTTTCTGTGTCCAGAGAAATCTGGGCATGAGATGACAAATCCTAATTTCCCTCGCCAACTCCAAAATGAATGCATTTAGGGTGAGGTAGGGACAGACCACTCAGGCAGACGAGCCCCAGGTGTTTTTTCTATAAATCTAATTACTTAGTGCCTGAGGCAAGAGCTACACCGAGCCTCGTGTGTGCGGCAGAGCATCTGTATTTACGAGAGGGTTTCACGGTGTGTCATGGCACTGGTCCCCACCATGACACAGGAGGTAGGAGGACTAGGCGTTCCTCTGGGGCCACATGGGTTCAGCACACAGATTCTACAGTGATGGTGCCGGGGTAAGGACCCTGCTCAGCCACTAAGTAGCTGTCTGACCTTGACAAGTCCTTTATGGCCTTGGTGTCTGTTTCTCCAGCTGAAAAATGGGACTAATCTAGTAGGCAGATAGTTTTGCCTTCCACTGCTTCAGTTTCACACAGTGGGCTGCGGCCCGAAAATGGAAAATTCCAGAAGTAAACAATTCATAAGTTTTAAACTGCACGCCATTAAGAGTAGGGTGATGAAATCTTGCGCTGCCTGCTCCTTCCTGCCCAGGATGTGAATCATCCCTTTGCCCAGCCAATCCATGCTGTCCATGCCACCCGCTCGTCAGTCACGTAGTAGCTGTCACAGGTCACAGTTATCAGACTGACTGATGGTCATTGTATCACAGTGCTTGTGTTCACGTAATCCTTTTTTTTGTAGAGACAGAGTCTCACTTTATCACCCTCGGTAGAGTGCCGTGGCGTCACACAGCTCTCAGCAACCTCCATCCAACTCCTGGGCTTAGGTGAGTCTCTTGCCTCGGCCTCCCAAGTAGCTGGGACAACAGGTGTTCGCCACAACGCCCGGCTATTTTTCTGTTTTTGCAGTTCAGCTGAGGCCGGGTTTGAACCCGCCACCTTCGGTATATGGGGCCGGCGCCCTACTCAATGAGCCACAGGCGCCGCCCACATAATCCTTTTTTTACATAATCATAGCCCCACAGTGTTTTCTTATCGGCTCTTATTGTAAATCTTTTACCCTACCTAATTTACAAATTAAACTCTATCATAGGTTTTTATGCGTAAGCAAAAACAATATACATAGGGCTTGGTACTGTCCTCTGTTTCAGGTATCCACTGGGAACCTTGGAACATACTGCCTGTGGATAAGGGGGGAACCACTGTACTAATGCCTAGAATATAGCGGGCACTTTATAAGCATTTATTAAAGAAAGATACTCAATTTAGAGAGGACTAAAATGGAGTGCTACAGGCTAAAGAACTTGCCTGAGGTTGCCCAGCTGCAGTGTTAGATGGAAAACTAGAATTCTTTGGCTCCCAGGCCTTACTCTTCATGCCGCGTCAAGCTCCTCCGGGAAGCACCTATTCTCTGACCAGTCCCTCTTCCTGCCTGGGAAAGGGCTTCACAGGGAAAACAATGTATACTGTCATCCTACAGCAATAACCATTAATGCAGAGAATATGGAAAATTTTTATTGAGGCAAAGTTCATATAACATAAAATTCATTCATTATTTTAAACGCGTGACGTGTACAACTCAGTGTACGATTCATAACATTGTACACCATTAACTAATTCTGGAATATTTTTACCACCTGCAAAACAAACCCTACACTTCTCAACCCTCTTCTTCCCCCAGCCCCTGCCAACTACTAATCTATTCCCTGTCTCTGTGGCTCTCCCTATTCTGAACATTTCATTGCCATAGGATCATACAACGCGGTACATGGTCCTTTGCTTCTTTCTCTCGCTTAGCATAATGTCTTTAAGATTCTTCCCCGTTGTAGCAGGTATCAGTCAGTACTTCATTCCTTTTAATGGCTGAACAGTCCCACTGCAGGCTGTACCCTGCTCTGTTTATGCCTTCATCAGGTGGTAGGTTATTTCCACCTCTGGCTATCGTGAACAGTGCTGCTATGAACACTGGTGTAAAAGTTTTCCTGTGACCTTAGGAATATACCTAGGAGGAGAATTGCTGGATCATGTGATAATTCTATGCATAACCTTTCAAACTGCTTTCCACAGCAGCAATATCAGTCTACATTCCCACTAGAAATGTCCAGGGTTTCAATTTCTCTACATCCTCACCAATACTTGTAACTTTCCTTTCTATGTGAAAGAAAAAAAACCCCATATTATTATAGTCATCGTGTAAGATGTAAAGTGGTATCTCATGGTGATTTTGATTTGCGTGCCCCTAATGACTAGTAATGTTGAGCATCTTTTCATGTACGGTACACCTTTAGGTTCTTGGCATTACAGAAATTGAGGTAAAAGATATGAAATCTTGGGCTTCTTTCTTCAAATGAAGTGGGCTTGGTGCCTGCACACAAAGCTGACCCACAAATGCAGACTGCAGCAGGGAAACTGAATAATCAACCCACAGGTTTCTCTGGTCAGTTCCTACGTGTAGCAAGTGATAGTGGCCCCAGGGACAGGGTGGTATTTGGAAAAACTGTACTAGTCCGCAGAAGCTTTCATATCCATCTAGGCTCACCCTGGTAGGCTTCTCTGGTTACTGGGTCACATCTGTCTTTTGTGGGTCTTCTTGGCTTTAGAAAGGCAGCCCGACTTTGTCCATGTGCTTAAAGGTAGGATTAGCAAGGGGCCCTGAGATGTTCAGCTGGTAGACCAATTTCAGGCCTGAAAAAAGCCTAGGAGCTAAGGATAAATGTCTCCTGACAGCTCTACCCAAGATGCCAGCCAATGTCAGGGCTGGGCACCCCCAGAAGAAAACCTTTTAGCAGTACAGGGATAGAAAAGTAGCTACAGGCCCTGTGAGCCTTTGACTTGGTCTGCCAAGGGCAGAGGCAGAGTATAGCTGGGTAAGTGCCTTCTGGAAAACCGGCCACTGGCCACCACTGTGAATGGTGGTTACCCCAGGGGTGACCTTCCAGGCTTCAGGTTCCCTCTTCCTTTCAATGCTGCCTTCTGACCATTTCATCCTTTTTCAGGGCTTTCCCCAGATGTGGGAGAGAAGAAAAACACCATTGTGTGCATTTATAATTCTTAGAGAAAGGAATGGCCCAAGCATGGCTGGAGCCAATAGATTCTTGCTCTATCTATTACTGTGTAATAAACTACCTCAAAACTTTGTGGCTTACAAATACAATTTGTTCTATCATTGACCAAACTCAGTTGGGAGTTTTCCCTTAGGATCAGATGTCGCCACCTGAAGCTATAGTCATTTGAAAAATCTACCAGGCTGGATGTCCAAGACAGCCTATTTACGTGGCTGGTAAACCTGATGCTCACTGTCAGCTAGCGACACTGACTGGAGGGCCCACAGCCCAAGTGGCTCGGGCTTCTTATACAATGGCAGCTAGATCCCCAAAGGGAGCATCCAGCAGAGAGTGTTCCAATAAACTCAAGTAGAAGTTGCAAAGGCTCCTGCAGCCTTAGATGTCACATGGCATCACTTCTGCTATATTCTACTGGTCAAGGGGGAGCCCCAGGGAATTTTCTCCAACTCTTATGAAGCCAGTATTACCCTACCAGACAATGATATCATCAGAAAACTAAAGATCAAATCCATTATTAACATAGGTGCAGAAATCCCCAACACACAATAAGAAACTAGCAAACCAAATTCAGCAATATATAAAAAGCACTATTTGTCACAGACAAGTGAAAATGCAAGAGTAGTTCCACATATGAAAATCAACCCAAGGAGTTCACCATATTAACAGAGTAAAGGACAAAACCAAATGATTGTTTTAATGGCACAGAAGATGCACTTGACAAAATCCAATACTCTTCATAATAAAAACAATCCACAAACTAGGAAGGCAAGAGGTATTTATGAAAAGTCCAATGTATAATAATTAATAGTGAAAGACTAAAAACCTTCTCCCCAGGATCAGAAATAGTACATCATCAAGAAAACAAAAAGACAATCCATAGAATGGGAAAAAATATTTGCAAATTATATATCTGATAAGAAACTTATATCCAGAATATATGAAGAACTCTTATAACTTAATAAAAAGTGAAATCATCTAATAGATACTTGGGAGGCTGAGGCAGAAGGATCACTTAAGCCTAGGAGTTTGAGGCCGGCCCAGGTAACACAGTGAGACCTCATCTCCTTGCAGGGGTGGGAAATGGACAAAGAATTTAAGAAACATTTCTGTAAAGCAGATGGCCAGTATGTGCCAATATGGACATTAAAAGATGGTTAACACCATTAGTCAACAGGGAAATGCAAATCAAAACTACAAGGAGGGGCTCAGTGCCTGTGGCTCAACGGGCTAAGGCGCCAGCCACGTACACCTGAGCTGGCGGGTTTGAATCCAGCCCGGGCCCGCCAAACTACGTCAGCTGCAACCAAAAAATGGCCGGGCGTTGTGGCGGGCGCCTGTAGTCCCAGCTACTTGGGAGGCAGAGGCAGGAGACTCACTTGAGCCCAGGAATTGG
>CAUYON010017247.1:0-16967 GCA_963573935.1 Arctocebus calabarensis
TTTAAAAAGCTTTTGGCTTTCATGCCTCAAACTAATTATTGACTTAGCAAAGTATCTCTAGAATGGAAGAAAAAGTATCCAATGTATACACCCCTAATATGAAGCAAATTTATATCTTTCAAGTGAAGGCTACAACCCAATTATTGCACAAGAAGATGGGGAAAGGGGAGAGGGAGGGAAAGGAAGGGAGAGAGTGGGGGGGAGAGAGGATAAAGGGTGAGATCACACTTGTGGTCCATATTTGAAGGGTTAGGAGAAAACTTCTAAATACAGATCAAAAATGTTTTCACATAGTAAATGAGAAAATCTCATGAATGTTATGTCAATCAGGTTGATAAAAACATCTCAGATTGTATGTGAAGCTCGCACACTGTACCCCATGATTGAATTAATATGTACACAGCTATGATTCAATAAAAAAAAAAAAATGAGACACTCTGAGTGGTGGGACCACATGGTCTGCTATGAATCAGAGGTTGTTTTAATGATACATTGAGACTCAAAGTAGAGAAGGGCCTTGTTGCTTTGAAAAGATGGTGGATAGAAGGTTTCCAACGACCTGGGCAGAGTTTGATAATCCTTTTACTGCTGCACTGTAAATTACATGACAATAAAAGAGTGACCTTTACAAGGTTAATTTTTATCATGTATAAATTTAGTAACTGTATAGTTTCCTGGTGATGCTGTCACAAAGTACACAAACTGGTTGGCTTAAACAAGAGAAATTAATTCTCTCACAGTTCTGAAGGCTAGAAGTTGAAATCAAAGTGTCGCTGGGAGAATCTGTTTTCTGCTATTTGTTTCTGGTGTCACTGGCAGTCCTTGACTTGCAGCTACCTGACTTCCATCTCTGCCTCCCCATTATGTGGCATTCTTACCCTGTGCCTTTATGATGTCTTAGTACAAGGATACCCGCCATACTGAATTAAGGACTTACCCTACTCCACCTTGATCTCAATTAATCACAAACATAGCAGCTCTGCAAGCACCCTTTCTCCAAATACGGCCTCATATTGAGCTACCAGGACTTAGGCCTTTAACTTATCATTTTAAGGGACACGATTCAACCCATAATAGTAATTCTTAGAAATATTTCTTGTTAAAGAAGGGAGGTAGCATTTTTTTGTTTTTAATTATGAGAAGGAAATTGGCTGATGAATGCCTGAGGGTCTGAGGAGAGCATCTCTTCTCTCTCTCACACTTGCAGGCTTCCCACCCACAGAGTGAAGGCTACTGGTAGACCACATGGACAGACTCCCAGTCACACCTGCTGTACTCCAGGCTTCCTGCAATCCTAGACACTGGCGCTGGTCAGAACCTTAGAAGATGTTTTGTCCTGGGCTTCTCAAACCTTCCTGTTGGGTTTTGAGTCTCTGGATGGTATTAGGGGCTTGCTCTTGAAGTGTAGGAGGGCTGGGCTGGTTTTCTTTGGTGCGGTAAAAGGGGTGTAGGGTCTTTTCCCTTTCACCTCCCTTCCCACAAACTTTCATGGCACCTCTGCAATCCTAGTGTCATTGCTGCTGGGTCTTCTTTCATCTCTGCCCTTCCATGTGAGAATCTCAGAGTACAGGCTGCAAATACACTTCTCAAGCGATTCTTTTTTAAAATTGATTTCAGAATATTATGGGGAATTAAATGTTTTGGTTACATGAATTGCTTTTGTATATTCTGAGTCAAACTTAAGCGTACCCATCACCCAGAAGCTCAGATTGTACCTGTTAGGTATGGATTTCCCTGTCCCCCAACCTGCTTGGTTTCAGCTGAATTTTACTTCTGTGTATCCCGTGAGTATTCAATGATTACCTCCAGTTTAGTGGTGGGCACATGTGCTGTTTATGCTCACCAAATTTTAACCATTTATTTCTTAAGAACTTCATGGAAACCTCTGATGTAGTTCAACCTTGAAGAGGCAGAAACTAAGAGCCAGACAGAGAAAGCTAGTCAGGCAGACGAGGCTGATTAGTGCCAGAGCCAAGGTTCTCAGCCCTCCCATTCATCCAGCCTCCTGTCTCTGCAAAGGTCTATCCAGGAGACGGCTCTTTATTTTGTGGTGGAGTTGGGGAGAAAGTCTACCTCTGAACTCATTCAGAATGTTTTTCCCACACATTACTTATCAATAAAAGGCATTTCTTTATTTTGAGGGTGAAAAATAAATCCGTTACTCATGTTTTCACCTAATAGAACATTATATTCCCCAGGGTCAGCATTTAGAAAACTTGTAAAAATTGATCTCCAAAAGCTAATGGCTTCGATGGGGAGGTAAGGATTTTGGTTCTAAGCCTTTTCTTTTGACTAATGGCTCTATAACTGGACTAAAATCATTTGAGACCAAAAGGAATTTCCCATGATGAAGGAGCACCCTAATAAGAGGTGAGTGGGATAGAGCTATAACTCCAAACTCTTGGCACTTTCAGCCTCGTAAACCTGCCCAAGTCCATGAAAACAGTCTTTGTGCCTCTTCAGGCACCAGGTGTGAGAGAGATCCCAGATTTCTCATGAACTGAAGTGGCCGGAGTGATGTATCTGACTGTGTGAAGTGACACACACCAGGTCTTGGAACTGCCTGTAAATGAAGGTCCCTTTTAGCACTTGGTGCTGAACTCTGGGCAGGTGAAGTCAAGGGATCTTTTCCTTTTTTTTTTTTTTTCCTTATTAGTTGGTTGTTTAAGGCATGCAATGTAAGTTGGAAGTAGATTAGAGAAAGGAGAACCTGTGTCCATTAAATGCCAAGTGTAACTTGAGTTTATAGTAGAGGTAAAAGTAAGGCCAGAGCCTCAAAACTAATAATTTTAAGCAATTTGAATTTCCACTCAAGTTGCAGTGGGTTGTATGTACTCTTTTAGCTTATGTCAATTAACTAGTATTTTCATGCTGTGTTTGTTCTTTGGAGAAGTGTCATTTGAATCTTTTGCCTGTTGGGAAGTGGTCCAGTGGTCTAACAAAAAAGATGGGCCGGTTCTTTCAAGATTCTACATAGTAGTGAAACTTACTAAATGTAGAATACCAATGTCTACATATAGTGATTATGAAAATGCCATGAAGGCTATGTTAAACAGTTCGATGAAAAGATTTCAGATTGTATATGAAGTCAGCACATTATAGCCCATGATTGCACTAATGTACACAGTTATGATTTAATAAAAATTAAAAAGATTCTACATAAAATACTTGCTCATAAAACTATCCTCATGGCTGTTCCTAAAGAAGCTGCTATTGGTATGCAGTATGAGTATGAGCTGCAGGGAAAAGTTTTCTTTTTAACTTACAGAGACTGTCCTTTCCTCATTGATGCAGATACAGCTGTGCTCTTCTGATAACAGTGCTGCCTGGCACCTTCCCAACGACGGATGCTCAACTTGATGACCCATTTTTGACAAAGAGAAATATAGCAGCTGCATGTCTTGGGATGCTCTTGCCAGCATGGTGTGTGGCTTCTCTTGCTAACAGATTTCTAACTTCCAGCAGTGCCAGCTATGTAATTTATGGGGCCCAGTGCAAAATGAAAATGTGATTCCCCTTGTTTGAAAGCAGGAAAAATTTTCATTAAAGGAACTAAAACGTAAAGCTCTTCCCTGTCTTCCATGGACTTTCTCTTATCTCATCATGAGAGAATTTGCTATTTAATGTGATTTTACGTAAAGGAAAGTTAAATTTTAAATTATTAACATGAATTTTTACCATTTTTGTTTATATTATACAATGCTGGTTTTAAATGCAAATTTCAGAGCATTTGATTCATATGAGGAATCATCAAAATTACTCAATGGGTTTTTCTTAGCTCATGTATGCATATGTATTTTCCATAGAATAGTGGAATCATTGCACAAAAGTAACTCAATTGTTTTTATTTTACGGTTTGATTTGCTCACTTGGTACCAACACTCCTTGCTTTTTGGCTTACTAAAGATAAGGAAGAATTAAAAAGAAAAGGAACTGTGGGTTTCTCTATCATTTCTTTTTATGTCATATTTTTTCAGCAAAAATGGTTGGCCAATATAGAGAAATAACATGAGGGAAAAGATATAATGGGGTTCTTTGGAAGTTCTTATTTCTTAGAATACCATTGCATTCATTCTGTGTTTGAACAGAGAGCATGGCCTCTCTGGGCTGTCAGTGGCCCTGCTTGTTTAGTTGTAGACATAACATGATATGCTTACATTAAACTCACTTTGAGTACTGCTGAGTTCCCATGCACTGCAGGCCCACCAGAATTCTGTGCTCATAGGCCATTGTACATGCCATATGTGAATGGGATATCTCTTTTGTTCACGGGCTTGCTCCATTGTCCTATTGGACTTCTTTTGCAGAACACAAGTTCAAATATTGCTAAGAATTTCAAGATGGCAAAGGCAAAAGGTTAAACCAAGTATGGGGCTCTCTTTCTGAGCACAGAGACTTGTGTGATTGCACAGGCCGCACAGCCATGAATCTAGCCCTGATAGGAAGCTATAATCAGAGAGTGTTTAGTAATCATGAAATAAAGACCAAAAACTTTAGGAGAGCTTACATGACTATTATGGGGAATTGAGACCAGGGCATATCCTTCCTGAAGTAACATTTAGGTCTTGGCTCTGATGTCATCTTCTCAGGGAGGCTATTCCTACCCATCCATTCTAAAATAGCTCTCCTTTATCATTCAGTGTTATAGCACTAGTTCTCATACTTCAGTATGCATCTTTTGGGTCCTCCCCTGAGAGTATCTGATTCAAAAAGTCTTAAGTGAGGCCTCAGAATATGCTTTCCTACCATGTTCCTGGGTGAGGCTAATAGTACTAATTGGGAGACAAAAATTTGAGAACCACTGCTCCATTTCATCATTCTGCTTTATTTTTCTTATAACCTTTATCTATTTTTCCATTGTCTGTTTCCATCACATGAAATTAAATTCAATGCGAGCAGAATTTAGTTAGCTATATTTAACTATTATGTCTCTCGGATTTGAAATGTGCCTACTTAATAAATATTTATAGGATTAACAAAGGATTACATGACCAGGAAGTTCAATGGGTGAAAGATTAGATAGCAGTGAATGGAGTAGGGTAGGCCGGGGGTAGAGACACTTGTACTTGTGCCCAGATAGGAGGTATTGCTGGTCAAATTTGCTTCTAGGCAAATACAACACGAAGTTGCAAATCTAGAGGCAGGGAGTAGTAATCATGAAAGATGATGTTAGGGAACCAACTGGCTGATTTAAATGGCAAGATAGGAGGAACTTCTTGGTTTCCTCTAAGGCTTGGAGATTCTGTTGTTACTGAAACAGAATGAAATGCAAGTGTCCCTCTCCTGTACATGTGGATTCCAGAGCCTCAGGAACTCTGTCCAGGAGGGATCTCTGTGTGGCTTCTGGTTGGCCAAAAGCAAATGTGTGAGCTGGGCTGTATGTTGCAAATGGCTAAGCACTGCAACTTGTATGTTTATGAACTGGGATATGTAATCCTCCATGAGAAGCCTCGAGAAATAACCATGGTTTTCCCAGCTATTTTTTCTGGATGTCCCAGGAGACTGTAGACTTTCAGAGCTAATAACTTGTGATGCCCCATGAACTGCTCTTTTGCTTAAACATATTCATCCTTAGCAATTGTCCATATTTTGATCAGGTAGACCTGATCCTCTTCTCTCCCTACATTTTTCTTTAGGAAATAGATGCTTATGTCATCTGAGGACACCCCTGTGAGCTATTGTCAAATGGCTTAGGCAGAAGAAATTCCGAGGAAAGATTTTTTGAAACTCCTAGAACTAAAGAGTGGCAATTACTTAAAGGGGGAGGAGAACGAACCAGGTCTCCACTGTGGACAACTAAGAGTGTTCCTGTGGCAAAAGAGTGCTTGAAAGTTGGCCACAGTCAGAGCAGGTCAAGGTGATGGGCCAACAAGAAGTCCATGTTGTTGGTTCTTAACCCCTAGTGTGTTAGACTCACGCCTGCCCTTGACGTCTAGAGACCGATTTGCTGTGTGTAGGGGAATGTGTTAGTACAGGCTCTATAACAAAGTACCACAGGCTAGGTGGGCTTAGCCAACAGGGATAAATTCCCTCACAGACCTGGAAGTGTGAGACCCCGGCATTGACAGGGCTCGTTTCTTCAGGGGTCTCTGTCCTTGGCTTGTAGATGACTGTCTTCTTCTCTTTGTCTCCACATGGTCTCCCCCCATGCTTGTCTGCATCCTGTTCTTTTCTTTTAAGGACACTAGTCAGATTAAGGCTCACCTGAAGGACCTTATTTAAACTTAGTTATTTCGTTAAAGACCTTGTCTCCAAATATAGTCATATCCTGAGGTACCGGATATTAGGATTTTAATCTACAAATTTTGAGGGGACACAATTCAGCCCACAGCAGGTAGAATCCAGGCAAACTGTATTTCTAGCCATGTCTTCAGGCGATGTTGATGCAGCCAGGCCTAGACCAGTGTTTGGTCACTGCTGCAAACATCTGCTTGCTTGGCAGCCTCATCCACGGGCACAACCCTCACTTTTCTCCTTTGAAAATGAGAGCTTCTCTGCCAGTCCAGCTGACTCTCAACAGGATTGTAACAGATCTGCTCCGGAAGGAGTTGGTAACTGAATAGCTTGCTGGCTGCAAATATATTCTGAGTTTGTTTGTGGCTGGACTTCTGGGTATCAATCCAGAGACGTTTCATTTCCAATGAACTATGTTTTCAAAGCAAACCAGGTTTGCTCCTTGCAAAAAAATCTGTGAATCTGAAGACAGGTTGTGAGTGAAGCTTAGCATGCTGGAAAACAGATCCGATGTAGGCCTAATTGCCTGTAATTTATCTTCTGTGGCCACAATTTAGTCTGCTCTCCAAGAATCCTCATTAAATCTTAAAACTCAAGATGCCCCAAGGAGCAGTGCAGTGCTAACAAGCATTTTCCTGAAAAGTCAATCTTCAGTATATATTTCTCTCATATAAATCCTTCCTTTCTGCCACTATCAAAATTGTCCTTATGAAGCAAATAACTCATGTATGGTGGGAGCCATTCTCTCTCTCCGTGTGTTTTTTTGGGTTAAGGCATATGGGAGTGAGGTAGGCTGGGATTAGGTTCCCATCATTAGTGTGAAAGAGTTTACGATCACATTCTACTTGGCATTCTTGAGTTATGTAGCAGTAAATATGCTCCTACTTGGAGATAATACTTCCTTTGAATTTTGTGAAGTAAGAGTATTTTTTGGAATTGTCTCTTCCATATCTCAGGGTAGTAAAAATGATACATTTTCTTAGCCATCCTGCTATCTTGACTTTAGCAGCACCAATATCACAACTTCAATATGCAATTAATTATTTGTATGGGATGTCAAGGTTTAGCTGTCCTCAGCTTTGATCTTGGACCAGAAGAAGGCCTAGACGCAGGGCTGGAAATATGTGGAAGTATTTTCTAGTGGTTACATGTCTGAGGGCATTCCTGCAATGTAACAGAGAAGTGAGACATCCGATTCTGTTCAGGATGGTTTCGCACAACAAAGACTGATGTACTGAAAATGCTTTTAACAAGCCTGTTGAAAGGCACTGATGGATATCGAAGGACGAGCTTCAGTAACAGCAGTTAGGGAATGAAAATGGATGTGGTGCCTTCCTTCAACCCCTCCAGCGCTGAGGCAGGCTGAGCGGGGAGGCTGGTCTGGCTTATCCTGCCTGATTTGTTCAGGGGGATAGTGACCACAGGAGGAGCCCACAGATTTCACTCTACTACCTGGGAGTAGGATTGGTCAGGTCCGCATTTCATGCAGAACCTACAGGCTCTAGGCAGTACCCTAAGCTTGGATACTGCTGGCTTAGGAGTGAGATGAGGCCACCCAAGTAAGTGTTTACTCCACCTAAGGAGAAACGTGGCCCCATAAAGGCAAGTGGCGGGGGGCTGGGGGAGTGGTGAGTCAGGGAGTAGAGTGTTGCGTGGAACAAGGAGCAGAAGTTCCAGAAGTTCTCTGAAAGGACAGAAGAGTTCATGTAGTTCTGTTTACTAAGGTTCACATAGAATATTGGAGAACTATTCTTCCTTATTTTTTTTAACTTCATCTTGTGCAAATTAGTATAAGTTCTTTCTTTAGGACTTCCTCAATTCCTCAGCATTATCCTTAAGGAATAGGTATTTGCCTTTGATTTTATTTAAAAAAGAAAAAAAAAACTTAATTTCTTCTGCAGTGGGTACCTTTTCACTCTTAAAATAAAATCCCAAGATTTTAGTTTAATTTTACATAATGTTACCTTTTGCTGACAGGTAAAACTATGATTATTATTTTTAGTATCCACTTTGTTAAAGTTATCAGAAATGATTTTTGTTTTTTAGACAGAGTCTCACTTAGTCATCCTTGGTAGAGAGTGGTGACATCATAGCTCACAGCAACATCTAACTGGGATTGTTAGACTCACTCCTGTCCCCGACATCTTAAGTGATTCTCTTGCCTCAGCCTCCCAAGTAGCTGGAACTACAGGTGCCTGTCACAATGTCTGCCTATTTTTTTTAGACATGGGTCTCATTCCAGCTCAGGTTGGTCTCAAACATGTGAGCTCAGGGCAATCCACTCATCTTGGCCTCCCAGAGAGCTAGGATTACAGGCATGAGCCACCACATCCAGTCTAAAAATGATTATTTAAAGCAACAGTTGTTTTTGCAAGCACCTTCTGTTTAGTGTAATAGTACACCCCAAATAAATTTTGGGTTAATTTTGAAAATAATTCTTCCCTAAATGACTTAAAGTTGAAAATAAGATCATTTCTCAACTAATAGAAAGTGTGTGTGTGTATATATATATGTGTGTGTGTGTGTGTGTGTGTGTGTTTCTACAACTTATGGTTGTAGAATTCCTTATTTTTGCAGTAATAGTTGGCAATATCAGAACAATGTACATCACTTACTATTGAAAACAAAATAGTTCCAAGTATATAATCAAGAGATGCCAAAAATCTATATTTGATTTCATGATTTGCAGAGATTTTTGTTGTTTGTGAGGCTAAGACTCTTCAAATGCTATTTTTTTCCCATTATGAAGAAAAAACATATTACTTACTGGGTTCAAAACTTTCTTTTCATCTCCAATGGGATGTTCAATTAACTGTTCAATTTTACAAAGTTTGCCACAAACCTAGTATGTTTAAAGTAATCTTCTAGGGGCATGAAAGAAGCCAAAATAATATGATAGATTCTAATTCACTGCCTATTAGGGAAAAGAGATCTGACATAGCAGGAGTCTAAGGCAGGCTAAGTCAGTAGACACGTGTCTGCTGTAGACACGTGAAGAAGAATGATGTGGGAAGTTACTCAACCAATATGTATTGAACATTTGCCAAGCCAGGATCTCACCTGTGTACTGAGAATGCAGTGACCAAAAACCCCAGATAGTGTCCCTACTCCCTTGCAGCACGTAGGGGAGGAGGGCATATGTATCCATAAGGGACTAAATTGGACTGGGCTATTTGTGAAGACCTACTGAAATTTTGTGGGAGTAGTACATAGAAATATCAGGGGTAAATGCATTCCAGGTGCAGAGAACAGAAGAAGCTCAGAAAAGAGTCTTGGGAGAGTATATTTGGAAATGGAAAGTAGGTCCCAGAAACTGGATCTCATACACTGGAGCATAGGACGAGTATAGAAAGATCCATCAGAGATTGCTTCCATGTTATGAAAGAGTCCCAGTGAGCACACTTTACTTACCATTGTATGAATCTCAGCATGACAAATAGGTCTCTTAATGGTGAAAGGATTTCCCAGTAAATTTTGTAAGGCAGATATTTTTTCCCTCCTGTGTGGGTAGTCATCAAAGCCTTGGGGAGTTTTGATCAGGAGAATGCTATGGTCATACAAGAACAGTTATGGCAAGAGGGCTGTCTCAGTTTTGGCTGCCTTCCCTGCCTGACCTCCAGTGGACCAGCCATGGCAGACATATCCCCCATGGGCAGTGAAGCTGTAGGCCATCAGCTTACCTGTAGTGTTGCAAGAAAATATGAATGAAGTCAAAGTCTTGCTTTTGTGAACATGGCCTAAGAGAAATTTGCTGGTTAGCCACATAACTGAAGGTGAAAGGAGGCCAAGAAATTGAGACTGGGCTGATAACAATCCACAACCTCATGTGGGCCAAGAAATGAGTAGCTAATGAAGCAGTCAGGAGGGAGACTTGGATAGGGCAGATGAACAGAGAAGGGCAGAGAATAGGGAGCGGGAAGAGACCCTGACACCAAGAGCGATTTTGAGTCATGACTGCTAGAGTTAGAGGGGATAGGTAGGACATCCGCTGGGGCAGAATATTTGTGTTTTGGTAACTAGAGGGAAGTGATAACTTTTGATGAGTGAAAGAGTTTAAGACAACTCTGAGATTGCTGAGTGATTAGATCGGTAGTGTTTCTATTTGCTTGTGTTGGAACACCTATGGAAGGGAATTTTATGGAGGCAGAAGGTGCTGAGTTCCTCCTTGAACAATTTGGATAGAGTACATATATAGAGAGAAATGGAGGAGTGTCTGAATCTGTGACTCAAGAGAAGTCCATGAGGAGGAGGGAGCTGGCATTTACAGTATCTCATACTGTGCTAAGTGCCTACATACAGGTCTCCATTTGGTTCCCTTTTTCTGGGTGTGCTCTGTCATTTGTCTGTTTGTTCTCAGATCTGTCCTTTGACCTGTATTTGCTCTGTTGTGCACTGAGCAAGGCTGTCCCCTGCAATGATATTTCCTAGGCATCCTTGAAAATGACTTCAGGCTAGGTTCGGCAAATGGGAGGCAGGGTGGGTGACTGGAGGGCTGGAGAAAGATGTTGCTCTCCTTTCTGCTTCCAGTTGCGTCTCTAGTTGCAGTAGTTGTGTTTCAATTCTTTTCAATTGGACAGAAAAAGGAAAGGCAAGGGGAGTTGAACCACCGTATACAGATGGTGCCCCAAAATTAGAGACACACTTCTTTTTTTTTTTTATTTGCAGTTTTTGGCTGGGGCCAGGTTTGAACCTACCACTTCCAGTATATGGGACTGGTGCCCTACTCCTTTGAGCCACAGGCACTGCCCATATATACACATTTCTTAAGAAAAGGAAAAAAACTATTAAAATTGTAGTACTTAGTTTACACCGATAACAAAAGATGAATACAAGTCACGTTTAATCACCTCTTGTAATTGCAGAAATCAAATGTGACTTTGAGCATTATAATTTTAATACAGTTTTTTTCCTTTCTTAAAATGTGTATACATTTTTTGGCACCCTCTGAATCTGTTAGATTTGGTAGCATATGCATATAAGAGAAAAGCCTTGCCAAACAGTGGTTTAAGCTAAACATAAGCATGTTTTTCCTTTGTCATATGAAAGTAAGCAGTCCAGATCTGTTAGGGTGGCTTTGCAGTCTCTTTAGGGACATAGTTATGTGTTTTTCTGCTAAACCATATTCAGCACATGACTTCTACTCTAGGTTCTCCTCAGGGTCCGAAATGACTGATGAAGTTCAGTTGTCAAATCTGTGTTCTAGAAAATAGGAAAGAGAACAGTAGAGTAGAGGACTATCCCTGTAATCCTCCAGCTTACATCTCATTGGCTAAAATGATCACATGGCCACATGAGGCTGAAAGGGCTGTTGGGTAAAGGTCTGGTAGCTTGGCCATAATGTATTCTTGTATAAATGAATGCTCTGCTCCTTAATAAAAAAGGATATCATGGGTACTAGACATGAAATCTCTGCCCCAGCTATGAGGTAACTATTATCCTTTTTTTTAAAAGATGAGAAGTGATTGTAGAGAGCTTAATAAGGTCTCACAGGTCGTGTGTAGCAGTGCCCGCATTTCAGCTTGAGGTTGTCTGCCTCCGGAGTTCACCAGCATTTCTCTGTAGCAAGTCTGGGGCTGGGGACATAGTGGAGAGTCTGCTACATAGAGCTGAGGTTGAAACATGAGAGAAGATAGTTGTGATTTCCCAGGAAGAACGTAGAAATAAAAAACAGAGAGGGGTTCAGGAGAGTAATAAAGAACCAAAGGCATTGGGAAAGCCCAGAGTTAAAGGTGACAGATGAATAGCCATTTGGGGAAAATAAGAGGAAAGGGCTGAAGAAGAAGGAAGAAAGCAGGGAACTAGGATTCAAAGGAGCCAAGGAAGGAGGAGGTAGAGGCAGCCATTTCCTGGCAGGGGAATGTTGGCCTTGGAGTCAAGGAGTTTGGGTTCAAATTTCAGTTCTGTCAAGTTCTGATGACATGACTTTGGACAGCAGTTTCATGGCTTGAACTTCATTGCCCTCATTTCCCTGGTAAACAAAAAACACATTCAGGTCATTGGTGGAGAACGTCAAGGCAATTTATTTTCAAATGTGGATACAGGTAATAGTGATGAGGGTGTTCCACAGGTTACATCCTAAATTTAGAAACACTGCTTGATAAAGTCCTGCTGTTTTAATAGTTTCCACTATTTTGGATGTGGTCTGGGAGTATGAGTTGTAGTTTATGGTGCATGTCTTAATTCCCAATCACTATTTCTACCTCTATTTACAAAACAAGTGTGGAATAGCCAGAGGCATGGAGAGGTCAGGCCGTTTCCTTCTTTAATCCATAGCAGAGTAGGGGAGCTCTGATCCAGCAGAAGGTACCCACATCCAGAATGGGTCCCTAACATTGGATAACATCAGCCATCTATCAGTCTCCCTGCATTCCTCTCTCCTTGGATGTCTCTGCTTGTGGACTTGACTTGTAGGTCCATTTCCATTCCCTAGGAGAAGGTGCTGTTGTTGCATTGGCTCTCTCTGTGATATTGTGCAGTGCTCTGCACATTTATAGCTTGCATAAATATTGAATAATAATAAATAACTACAAGGGAGGAAGAATATTATAGGCTAGGGAGAGTGAAAGATGCTGAACTCATTATTCGAGGGCCAATCTCGGGCCTCTTGGCTATCTCCTTCAAAGAGATTTGTTTGCCAGCTGTGTTGAGAAATATACTTTCCATATGATGAGCCCAGAGAAGCAGCCAGTTTCCCTACAAAATGCTTGCAGAGTGTCCCCAGGAGGGCCCACACAATTCTTAATGGCATTTCAGAGAGGATAACCCCTCACGCCTCCTTGGCAACTAGGTTAGCAGAAAGCCCTGGGGAGAATGGCTGTAGCAAGATGATGAAATTAGAGGAATGGGATGGAATCTTTTTATTTCATTTTATTTTCTGATTCCATGTGCAAACAGGGCAGCTTTCCAACCATTTTATGGATGCATCATTGGCTGAGAAGGTCACTTGTTTTTCACTTCACAATAATCTTGGCTCAAGGAGAGCATTTCTTGTTTAATACGTAATCCAGGTTAAGTGTGTCAATCAGATGCTATCTCTTCTATATTAAGAACTAGTTTTTTTTTATATTTATAAACTAGTTAAGACAGACAACTGAATTCTTAAATTTGAAGTATGGTAAAATATTGAGTAAATATTTATAGATCTGGGAGATTGGAGAAACTATAATCGAAATAAGGCAATATGCAAACCAGTTGGGCTCACTTCTTTTGTAGTTCTGACTGGCTGCAGCCCAGCCCAGCCACAGGGGTGTTTAGTAAATAAAACTAATTCCTTCTCTATATTGTGATGGATATCTGCGTGTTATACTGAAAATGTTTCCATCGTTTATGACCAGATTGGTTTTGTTCACTCAGCATGTCACTCACATATTATTCATCTGGGGATGGGAGTGAGGTTCAACCCAAACTCTGAACAAACAAGCCCCAGTACTTGCCTTGCCTATGTTTCAGCACACCTTTGCCCTAGCCCACCTGTAGGGTGAGACACCGCAGGGGCCAGGAGGAAGTGGAAGGTGAGCTGGACAGAAGTCAAAAGCAGGAGATAAAGATGGATAGAAAATGTGTTTTTAAGAATAGCAGCTCAAGGTCTTCTCAGACATCAGGGCTCTGGAAATCTCAGCATGGATTTGGCTTCCCTGTGGTAGCTGGTAGCAGGTGCCACCACACTGTATTAAGAGGGAGACTTTTTCCAGAGACCCTGAACTTGTTTGCAACCAAAGATTTGGAGATCAGATTTGGGGATTTCAGCTTTTTTTCTGATGATAATAAGTGACATAGTATCAAGGCCTTTTAAAACTGTCTTTCAGCTATCCTCCTCTCTACGGAAAGACTCTTAAGCAGATATGTGAAATCATTTCCTTACAGAAGACCCAGGTCTAGAGATGTACTAGGAAGAAGTATAAAGGGCCCTCCCTGTTCATATTGCACAGGACGATGGGCCAGAGAACTGCAGATGTTTCACCCAGAAAAGAAAATGATCATCCTTAGGCCTTAGCTGTCTTCAAGTTTTTGAAGGAATATTACAAGAAAGAGAAATCTCTCATATAGGCCCTTCCTGACCTTCTTAACTTACTGGAGCCCTCTCCTATACATAGGAGAGTTGGATAGTTTTCTTCCTAGAACTCCTTACAGCCTGGAGTTTGTTTGTTTGTTTACTTTTTGAGTCCATTTCCCCTCCAGGAGAGCAGGGGTTACGTTTCTCTAATTCCCTCCTGTCTCCTTAGCCCTGGGTGTAGCACCAGTAGGCAGCCAACATTCAGGAAATGCACATGGAAAGAATGGGTGAACAGGGCAGCTCAGGAGGACCGGGCTGCCGATGCTGGTCTTGAAGGTACAGACTGATTCCAGGGTGACTGTCTTCTGTCCCAGAGTTACTGCTTGCTCCGAATCACACTATTAGTCTTGCCAGTCAAAGTATAAATTCCCACATTGAGTTATGTGGGGAAGCCAGGTGAGAAAATCGGCAAATTAATGTAAACTTTCATTTTTATATAGATGCAGATAGATAGATATTAAATAAACTTAGAAGTGTGTGTCTTAAGAATAGTTTTATTTTTTAAATAGAAGCAATAATGTAAATAAGTCCTTCCCCCTTCCAACTCCTTCTCCTCTCTAAATACACACAAAGGAAGAGTGGGCAGTTGAACTTCACTTTCATGCACCCAGCTTGGAATTGAATTTTGTGCGTGAAGCGGCCAGGTACTTGGAGAAAAGCTGCAGAGCTGTCTGTCTGTCTGTCAGGTAATATGATCAGGGCTTTTGGCTCTGTTTTGAAGCAAACCAAAACTCCCTCTACCTCTGCCCATCCCACCAAAAAAACAAACCCACAACGATAATTGGGTTTATGAATAAAACATTCCTCTGCTTCTAGCCCCATTTGTCAACCTCGAATACATGATATAAAAATATTTTTTTCAAACCAGGCATTTGAAAAACTAGTGCCCTTGTTGAGTCAGAAATATACCATCTGTCTTGAAGTGGCAATTTTGTGAGGTTTCTTAAATTAGGTGGTACATTTTGGAATCACTCTCTACATGGGGTTCAAAACTCAATTCTCTAACCCTGCCTTTGACAGATCCATTTTCAGAAATTCAGGAAATGGTTCTTCCTCATCCCATACTGCAGAATTAAAGGACAGATTTAACATACATGCTGTCCCCATACACATATCAGGAGAGCTTACCAGCAGGGTGAGTAGAACACAGGAAACTGAAGTTGTGTAATGTGCGAAGATCTAAATAAACCTATCAGTGTTTATCCTGGATGTAGAAATCACATCAACTTTCATTTTGAAGATGCAGAAGAACAAACTACAGATTCTGCAAGAGAAAAAAACCACTCATTTGTCAAAGTTCAGGGTCTGTGGCAGAAGTTTACACCACTGGTATAGGACTCTCCTTATTTTCCTAGCTATGGGGCCAAGAATTTGGCCGCATTTTGGATCCAAAGCAACATGCCCAGAACACTCCACACTGATAATTCTTTCTAAGTGAATCAATGGGAGTTATGTTCTCAAGTGTTTGGTGAATATTTAAGAAAGAGACCATCCTATTACTATAGGAAAACAGCAATGCCCTCTTTTCTTACCTATCCACTAAAGAGAATTTGTTATAGGCTGCTGGGTTTCACAGGCAGTGGATAATAAGTGAAGGGAAGAATTGAAGAGAATTGAGACAGGATTGGTTTGATTCTCTTTAGAAAGTGCTAGAGAGAAAAAAATTACAAAGGCTAAAATTGTGAAGAGTCATTGAAGTAAACATGACCAGATTTGGGGGAGATTTAGAGTGAAGATATAGTGAGTCTTTGGGAACAATTTCTCTTAGTAATAAATGAGATAAGGAGGTATGGGAAGAGGAATTAAAGTTATGAATGAGATTTTGTGATTTGGGCTAATCTTACTGGAGTTAGATGATATGTGAAAGTAGTTTTGATTTGCATTTCTCTGAGGATTCAGGATGATGGGCATTTTTTTCATATGTCTGTAGGCTGTGCTCCTGTCTTCTTCAGAGAATTTTCTCTTCAAGTCCTTTTCCCACCCTGAGATGAGGTCACTTGTTCTTTTCTTGTTAATATGTTTGGTTCTCTGTGAATTCTGGTTATTAAACCTTTGTTGGAGACATAACCTGCAAATATCTTGTCCCATTTCGAGGGCTGTCTGCTTGCTTTACTAACTGTGTTCTTGGCTGTGCAGAAGCTTTTTAGTTTGATCAGGTCCCAGTAGTGTATTTTTGATACTGCTTAAATTGCCCTGGGGGTCCTCCTCATAAAATATTCGCCCAGGCCTATTTCTTCAAGTGTTTTCTCTGCACTTTCTTTTAGTATTTTTATAGTTTCATGTCTTAAGTTTAAATCTTTAATCCAGTTAGAGTCTATCTTAGTTAATGGTGAAAGGTGTGGGTCCAGTTTCAGTCTTCTACAGGTCCCTAGCCAGTTGACCCAGCACCGTTTGTTAAATTCACCTTTTCCCCACTGAATGTTTTTAATTGGTTTGTCAAAGATCAAATAATGGTAAGTAGCTGGGTTCCTCTCTTGGTTCTCTATTCTGGTCCATACATCTACCTCTCTGTTTTTTGTGCCAGTACCATGCTGTTTTGATCACTATCGATTTGTAGTATATCTGAGGTCTGTCTGCTTGCTATACTTACTGTGTTCTTGGCTGTGCAGAAGCTTTTTAGTTTGATCAGGTCCCAGTATTGTATTTTTGATACTGCTTCAATTGTCTGGGGAGTCCTCCT